>KN505047.1:0-10110 GCA_000787155.1 Scartelaos histophorus
TTCTTATTTACTTCAAAATATAAATAACAGTTACAAACACAATGCATTATATTTTACCAGTCATACTTAAAACAAAATTATCGAGATTAGTATTGGAATAGAAAAGCCTGGATTGGTGCATCCCTATTGTAAAGGTGCATTGTGCATTTTCCTGCTGGTCTTTGCCTGGAATGTTCCACCTCACGGCGTTTGGCTTTCAGCACTGATTGCATTTGAGAAAAATAACAAACTTATATCAGGACAAAACCAATCTGAGGTGTATATTTTGCAGGGACAGTTGCCACCTCTGCAGTTTTTGGGGTCTTATCTGGAAATAACGGCAGTTTTGTTTAACCCAGTAAACCCCAATACTTCACCAGTGATGTGAGGTTATTACTGACTTAGTTTCTGTATTGCAGCTTCATCATAGTATTTCTCAAACAGTTGTAGGCAAAAAATGTTAAGTTAAAGAGTGTACGCCACCTGCTTGAGGTTTTTGCTTTGCCTGGAATGTTCTACCTTATGGCATTAAACATTGAGCATTGATTTAATTGCATAAGAATAACTAACTCACTTGCATCAGGACAGATTGATTTGAATCTGGGCTTTGTTTTCTTTTCGTGGAAAGTCTGCAGGTTTTCGAGTCTTACCTGGAAATACAGGCAGTGTTGTTTTAACCCAATATCTCCCAATAGCTCACTAACAATACAGTAATTAAGAGCTTATCACTGTTTCCGTATTGCATTAACAATAACTTCTATCTGAACCATCTATTTTTTTTTTTATATATGAAAAGTCTGTACGTCTGCAGATTTTGTGGTCCTGCCTGTAAATATGGGCAGTGTTCTTTAACCCGAACAAAAGACTGACTTCAAAGAGAACTTCATCATAGTATTTTTTACACAATTTTCTCCAAAATAGGTTATAGGGGTGAGAGGAGATATATTTTCCTCAAGACGAGAGACAAGAGATTGGATCTATGAACACGGCATGAGATTTTGACATTTTTTATAAGACATAAATTGTATGATCCTGTTTCCAATTTTGGACTCACCATTTCATTTTTGATTTACTTAATTTAATTTTTCTGCTGTCATTGTTGCACGGCTTTTGGGGATTACAGCTTCTCAAGACTGTAACTCAGCAGTACTTCATTTTTTTTAATCCAGATACTTTCACAGTCATTGTACTACAGTTTTTTTGGAACTACAGCTTCTCAAATTCGATAACTCACCAGATCTTTTATCATGTGGGCACGATCTTGTGGCAATTTAGTCTCATGAGATCTTGTGGTCTTTGCTTTGCCTGGAATGTTCCCCTTTTATAGCATTAAGCATATTTATCTAGTATTGATTTAATTTCATCATAATTATTGAGACAACTTTATTAAATCAGGACTTTTACAGCAAACTCTTCTGATGTTGTTTGCCCCAATATCTGTCACTAGCTTTCTAATAATGTATAATAGGGAAAAATTATCATGTGAGATTTTTTTCCCCTTTTAAATTAAACCAAAATAGACTTAAGAGCTGAGTTTGAGAAGCTGTAGATCCAAAAAACATGCAGTTCTACAATGGTCGCTAAAGGATTATATTAAATAAATCTTGGACTCAGCTTCTTGGTCTAATGTATAATAAATTATAGTTTATCTTAGTTTTCATTTTATTGCATTTTCATCCCAAATCATAACTTCACCGTCGTATTTCTCAGACGGCTGTTGCCAAAATATAGTTAAATTTTTTCTGGAATACTTGCCTGGAATGTTCCACCCTTATAGCATTAAGCAGCTTATTTAACTTTGATTTAATTGTATTTAGTAATAAAAGTATCTTTCTTAAATTAAGGCGAATCCAATTTGGGCTGTTTGCTTTGCCTGGAAAGTCACTACGTTTGCAGTTCATGTGGTTTTACCCGGAAATTTGCGCAGTGTTTTTACATAAACAAATGGCTCCCAATGACCGGCTGATCAAAGGAGCTTATCTTAGTGTGTTTTATCCACGCTCAGATGTGCACAAAATATTTAATGGTAGTTGATTTCAGAGTGCGCTGTGTAACTTTTCTGTTGGTTGTCTCTATGGAGATGTGACAGAGATGTTTTTATTTTTTATAATATGGCAATAAATATATTTTTTAAATTGAAGGGAAAAAAAAATGAATTAAAATTGACAAAATGATCATTGAAAGATTCATTTTGAAGACATCAAAATTGTAACAAAAAAGTTAAAATGGCCTCTGAACTGACTCTTGCTTTTAAAACATAAATTGCAAATCTAATCTTAATTGCAATAATACAGATGCTTTTCTCCATGGAGAAAAGCATCATGGAGACCAACCCAGACCAAGTTACAGGTCAGATCTGTGGAGAGGCGACCCCGCTCACAGTCAGAATGCCTGTTTTTTTTTAGGGTTTTTTCGAGCAATAAAACCACCTATAATGGAATAAGATAGAGCTGTTTAATGTCATACTGTGGAATATTCCAGGAAGAGCAATGACACATCCAGAGAAATATCCATGGAAACGAGCATGTGACGGACCCTCCTCTAGAAAAGCTGCACAGTGCATCTTTTAATTAAGTCCATCAAAATCAAAAATAAATGCAGCTGCTGGAAATCTGCACTTTAAGATTTATGTTTTAAAAGTAAGAGTCAGATTCAAATATAACGTTAATTACAATAAAACAGATTCTCTCTTCACCTTTTCGAGGTCGGTTTGATTTTTTTCCTTGCTGTTCTTGCTTTTCCCTCTGACAGTGAAAGCGTGAACAGTGCTAAGACATGGATTCCTCACATACTACTGTACAGCCTGTTTCTCTTACGTAACACTCACAGCTGTTAAGACCTGCACATTTTATGCCTTAAATGTCGCCTTCGGATACATTTTAGTTTAATTTGATGCACATTTAGGTGAAGTTGATTTGGCTTCTGCACAGACTCTTCTTTAGTTCAAGCACTAAGTGACTTGAGTTTGCAAATGAAGCTGCAATTTTGAAGTTCTGTTTTGGTGAAAATTTCAAGTGCATTTCTCTGTATGCCGCCTGATTTGTCTGGAATGTTCCACGGTAATTAAACGTGCTTGTCTTCATAAAGTTAGATGATACCTGGCCAAGTTACAGGTCAGATCTGTGGAGAGGCTTCCCCATTCACTGTAAGAATGTGTGTTTTGTATTTTTGAGCCGGCGAACGCCTCTAACTGAATAAATGCAAAATATACAAGTTTAAAATCCCACACTGTGGAACAGGGGTGTGCGTGGCCTTGAGTCTGACGATATGATACATATCATCATCTGCGTGTCAGCAATTTGATATATCAGGATATATCCTGATACTTAAAAAGTGGATGATATATTACTTATAATAATAATCAACTGCACCTTCACGAGAACAAAACAAATATATATGTTTTAATCATGAGAACAGTGAATGTAACTAATGGATTTTTGTGAAAAATATTATTTTTAAATCAATTCTGATCCTTTTTGAATCGATTCAAAATGTGTGCAGTGAAGTATCACGATATAGATATTTTTTCTTACATCCATCCTGTGGAACATTCTAGACAAACAGTATGAGCTGCAGACAGACCTTCCACTAGAAAAGTGATATTGCTATATTTTATTTTTTCTTGTACATATACATTTATATAAGTATGCCTTATTTGACATCAGTATCTGGCTATTTCTGCCATTTATTTAGAATGTATGATAATAGTTCTTTTTTTTTAATAATGTGCTGTGAGCTACAGTGACCAAATAATTTCACTTTTAGATGGATTTGTCTAAGTCGAAGTTACTCAGTGAAACTTTAGGGATGCACAGCTATGATCCTGGTATCAGATAATGGAGCCGACAGTGACATTTTTGGTGGATGGAATCAGCTTCCAAGATATCTATTCAGTCAACATCCCATTTGGTCTATAAAATGGTGTAATATGATGCTTTATTGTCCAACTTTGTCCCAGAATGTCTCATAATGTTACATTTGGATTTTTACAAAGCTTTTCTACAATTACAAAACACATTTGGAACACTTTTTTTTTTTAACTTATGCAGTTTGTGTTTAAAGGAAACAAGTGGTGTTTTCAATCTGATATCCGACTTTAAGTATTTGGTGAAACCTGATTTTATCTACAAATTATCTACAACTTGATCAGTATCACAATAGAAAAAGCAGAAATGGTACATCCCCATGCAACTTTAAAATATTAACGTTTCCTCTTTTTCCTTTAAAAAAAAGCTATGATTTTGATTTAAGATTTGAAACATTCTGGATTCTGTTTGCGATGCATGTTTTCAAAGACACCCTCATTGAGCAAAGACGGAAATATGAAGTGATAAACAAATACAAGAAGCCTATGGGCACATTTCAGAAGCTCCAAGATGCAGATTGGAGATTCCAGTTATAACAGTCATCATTTTCTTCCCCTCATCTCTTGAAAATCTGAGAGGAGGAAACTAATAAGCTGGTTTATTAGTTTTCGAGTTTGATATGTCTGTTTTGCATTGCGCAGTCTTTGTTTTATAGGGGTTTGTCAATTCGTAGGAAGTGGAACGATTGGAATTTTATCTTAGTTTCTAGGCAGATAAGAACTCAAGTGAGAGTGGCTACTTATTTACTACTTTCACTGCAGGTTTTACTCTTTAAATATGGAAAAAATAACATACAACACATGTCATAATCATAATTTTGACTCTTTTGGATTGAGGTTGTGGCTAAAAGTGTTCGTATTTGAAGCAAAACTTGGAAATAACATCCTCTCTCCAGCGTAGTTGTGCATCTGCGGCGCCCAGCTTTTATTATCATGTGCCTGGGTTGACTTTTATTGTTCTTGCCCCTCCACTGACCCTGCCCGTGCTGTGCTCTGTCCCCAGTGAAGGGCTCTCGTCCAGGGAAGAACGTGCAGCTGACGGAGGGGGAGATCCGTGGACTCTGCCTCAAATCTCGAGAGATCTTCCTGAGCCAGCCCATCCTCCTGGAGCTCGAGGCCCCACTCAAAATCTGCGGTCAGTACATCAGGCTCTCTGCTTTTATTATTCACTTTATTACTGGGGACTTATTAGCCGGTGAAGGGCGCTGTTGGTGTAATAAATGGAACAGATTATCTCAGTTGCGTAACTTATTCGTCAAACATTTACATTATATTGTGAAACCGATTGTTACATGCAGTTCTTTTATAAATTGTCAAACTGCTAATGTGTTTTTAATTGCAAAAACATTGGGCGTGATGATCTACTTTGGTTTTAAGTTAAAATGCTGCTCTCTGATCTGATTCGTCACTTCCTAAACCCCAGCATGTGTCCAATACATTGAAAGGCGTAACAATAATTTCACAATAGAACCATGAAAAAAAAACATCGACCTATGTAAACATTCAACTTTAAAATCTTAATTCTTTTGATAGAAGGAAATATTGTCAATGTAGCATATATGTTAGCCTCCACAAAATATTGCAATAAATATCGTACCGTGAGATGCATTTCGTGAAAACACATTGAGAGATTTGGATTTTGTTACATTCCTAGTTTCTTCTCTCTGCAGCTTGAGGCATTTGCAACCCAAGTTCAGTTGTGATTGTACTGCCATTTTGAAAACCATAAGTGCAGAAGCTACGTACAGCTCCTTTTTAAAGTTGCACTATGTAAAAGGAGTGTGCATGATACAGTACATATGATGATCTGCATGTCACAGTTCAATATATCACAATATATCCTGATACTAAAACATACGGTGATATACTGTGATTAATCAATTATAACTTCTATTAATACAATCAAGAACACAATTGTATGACTATAATTTATAACAATGTTTAGATAGTGAATGTAACTAATGAATTGTTGTGATAAATATTATTTAGAAAATAAATTCGGATGCATTTTGAATCGATTTGAGAATTGTGCTATGAAGTATCACGATGTATCATTATATGTAATATTTCTGGTAATAGGTCCACCCTGTACTTTTCCACATGGAGATATTACTGCTTTAATTACTGCTATCATGCTCCAGTCATTAAACTGGACAACCATGTGCCACCACCAAGCAAAATAAATGTGTAAACCAAATTAAAAGCGTCTCTTTCCATGGAGACGAGCAGATGTGTTTGGTGTTATTGGTGCTTCTCACATTCACAGGTGTTTTATTGCTAAAAAAAATCTTCTAAAAAACATCCATTCTTATTGGAGGCCAAAGAAACATCATATTTAAACGATAGTAAATTATAAGATTATATTGTAATAGCGATCACACAGTGTTTTCCCCCTTCCTGATTTCTTACTTTTTTGTGTCACACTTTTCTGTCATGATTTAATTTGTAAAAAGAAATATATTGTCCAAACTTCCATGATCCTGTGTGAAAAAGTAATTGCTCCTCTTGTTAAATAATGAAGCAACTGTGATTAAGCAGAGTTCAGTTTCATAACCGCGCACAGTCCTGATGCTGCCAGACCTTTCAAATCAAGAGGTCATTTAAACAGAGCCAGTCTGACAAGGTGAAGTGGGCCATACTGAACCTAAGACGTCCTGCTGCGATCCAGAGAAGTTCAGGAGCAGATGAGAAGAAAAGTAAGGTCAGCGCTGGGAAAATATTCTGTGGACTGATGAAAGAAAAGTTACATCTGCGCATCATTTGATAAAAAAAAATCACGCCAACGGTGAAACGTGGTCGTGGTAGCGTCACAGTTTCAGAACTTGGCCGACTTATTGTGATTGAAGGAACCATGAGCTCTGCTTTTCAAAATTCCTCCACAGCAATGCTTGACTTGGTTGCTGCTGATGGCGATTCAAACATTTACTAGGTTTTTAGGCTTTTTTTCCAATTAATAAATAAAATCGGCTCTTGAAAATGCATTTTGTGTTTTTACATGTGAGTTATATTTGTCTAATATTTACGTTTGTGTGATCTGAAATGGCTAAGAGTGACAAAAAGTGACAAAAAAGTAGAAGAAATCCATAAGGGGGCAAATACTATTTCACAGCATTGTTTTTTCTATCATAAAATCATTCTATCTCAATATAGATTAGATACTGTATATGTAAATAAGTAAATATAACCCACACTATTTAAAACTCTTTATTTTATATCAAAACAACTATGGGAAAACCAAAAATTACTATATATTAAAGCCTAAATATTTAGGGATTATGTGTTTAAACATGTGTAAAGTACGTTTTTGATGAGGAAACATTATAACATAGATCAGAAAATATATGTTTGCTTTAAGTGAGACCAAATTTGCTGAACGTTTTCTCCCATATTGACCCCTTCTCTCTGTCGCCCCCTGTAGGCGATGTTCACGGTCAGTACTACGACCTGCTGAGGCTCTTTGAGTACGGAGGCTTTCCCCCCGAGAGTAACTACCTGTTCCTGGGCGACTACGTGGACCGAGGGAAGCAGTCTCTGAAGACCATCTGCCTCCTACTGGCCTACAAAATCAAATACCCCGAAAACTTCTTCCTCCTGAGGGGCAACCACGAGTGCGCCTCCATCAACCGCATCTACGGCTTCTACGACGAGTGTGAGTGAAAATACGTTAAAACAAGCAGGGACCCTAACAACAAGCAAAATCTCAGTCTTATTGTGAGTTTATTTAACAGAGACTTGGTGTAAACGTCTGGAAAGGTGAATTTTACTGCCATTTCTAACCAGTTTGCAGCGCTCCAAACTTATTCCTCACTTACCTTTATTTATTAATCCTCTGTACAACTTTGAGACCAACGCAGTTTTTGTTTAGTTTTTTTGTCTATTGAATTGGATAAAGACAGTACAGAGCAGACTTACTTTGCTTATACAATATATCTGTACTGGGGCAAGACACATTTTGCTATAATCCGTGGAAAAAACACATAAATCACACAGAATAGAAGCTTCATTTTACACCAGATTTAGATGGAGCTCGTTCAGACTTTTACTACACTGCAGTAAATGTGTGACTCTAAACATGATACAGTTTTAAAGCAGCATTAGGTCAGTAAATAAAGATATTTGATGAAATTTTAAGACATTTGCCCTATAATCTCAAGGTTAGCAGTCCAATCCCTGCTGGCAACATTGCATGTTTTTGTGTCCTTGGGCAAGTTATGTAACCCACCTTCACTGTGAGTCAATATTTTAAGACTAAAGGCTAAATTCTGGACCAGCGCATAAGGGGACAATATCTGTAGTCGGGTGCAAACAGGGATCCAGCTTTCTCTGTTCCGATGTTGATACTTTGGCTTTAAGTATCGGCCGATACTCAGTTCTAAGCAATACGAGGGCAGAGATGAAATGGTTTTTATTAATTTATTTCCTTTACACAAACAGCTCAAGGTAAAAAATGATCCACATGTTTTGTAACTGTTATTCATCATTTAAAGCTTTGTGAAAAATACAAGTTCAGTATTACCGATATTGGCAAGTTTAAGTCGTACACAAAGTCATTCAAAGTGCTTTACCGAATAAGAAATGCATTAAAATCACAACACAAACAAATCAAAACCGTTAATCATCATAAATTTAAGAAAGAGACAGAGACATTGCATGAAAGGGAAGAGTGCAGACTGAAAATCTCTGTTATACGCACAGAGCCTGGATTTAAACAGCCAAAGCAGAAGTCTGTCTTATATCTTGCTGCAAGTAAATTGTCTTATTACACCTGTTTACAGACCAGAATGGGATATAATCTGAACCATGTCCCATCCACCGAATGTTTAAATACTCTTGGCGATATCCAGCACCAGTTTTGTGCGTTTCATCTGGAGTTGCAAACAACGTGTCCCCTCTATATGAGATCCAGTGTAACAAACATGATTTTCTGTATTGTAAATGACTCGCGCTGTTATTTCTTTCAGGTAAGAGGCGGTACAACATAAAGCTGTGGAAGACCTTCACAGACTGTTTCAACTGTTTACCTGTGGCGGCCATCGTGGACGAGAAGATCTTCTGCTGTCACGGAGGTCGGCCCTGTTTCTCTGAGTTTCTTTACCATTTAAATAACTTTTAATCGCCAACGAATGACTCACATATGAATGAGTCACGCCGTACAACTGTTTATCTAACTTTACTGAAGATGTGCACGTAATGAGAAACACTGCACCAGACGGTTTCTGACTCAAAATAGAGACTCAATGATCCAAGTCTCATGGTGCAATAATAATAGCAACTTGTCACTTCACAATAATTATCCAACTATGAGGCAATTGTAGAAATGGTCCTTTGTGTAAAAATGCCCTGATCAACCTTCAGTATCAAATTGTCATATTCCCTCTAGTTTCTACAAAGTACTCAGTGTCATTCATTTAGTTTTTTGTGTACTAATACTACTACAAATACTATTATATTTAGGTAAAGGAGCCCATAAAAGTTAGAATATACTTGTAAAAATGCAGTTATTGTGAGACCCAGGCTCACAAAATAGTGTCCCTCATCATTAGTTTAATCAAAGTTGCATATTGATTTTTGCTTGAGTAAAATTGTATTAGAATTTGAGGCCTCAGTGCTCAAAAAATAAAGTTTTCACAAGTTTTCATTTAGAAGACGGCCTCGCTACATTTGCCACGATACGATACACATCTCAATACGGTGCACTTTCAGTTTGATACAGTATATTTTCGAGTCGATTTGATTAAAAAAATAAAGGCTAAATGACGGCAGTGATACCGAGTCGATTATTAAAAAAATAAAGGCTAAATGACGGCAGTGATACTAAGTCTTTGTTAAACCACTTTTTCTGCCATATTGATATGAAACACATATTTTAATCATCATAACAGTGAAAATGTCAAATGTGTTTCATAAATGAGTTTCCTTCCTCCAAACAAACAACAAAACTGTAGCACACACAAAATAATTTAGTAAAATATACCAAAAAAAAATACTCGAGCCAACAATATCAATACTATCTTGTCATTTTAAACAATAAAATATTTTGATATTTTTGCAGTTTTGTAGTTTTCACCCACCCCCCTCCTCACCACAGCGCTGCAGTTTATACTTTGTTTCATTCACACATGTTTAACACACAAACTCTGCACATTTAGGCGGCAGAAAACGCTCTGTTCCACCTTGTGATGTCATGAGGTGATACAGGAAGTGCTCCACTGTGTTTTTTAAACTCCATACACCTTCACTAGAATCATTTAGGTGATTTTTAGCTT
>KN505049.1:0-10536 GCA_000787155.1 Scartelaos histophorus
ATGCAGCACACTGGTAAAGGGACAGGAGAACAAAGAAGAACAGAACACAGAAGAACAAAAGGAGGAAGAAGAAGAAAAGAAAGAGGAAGCAGAGGAGGGGAAAGGAGAAGAAAAAAAGACAAAGAAGTAAAAAGGAAGAAGAAAAAGAAGAAAGAAGTAGAAGAAGAAAAGGGAGAAAAGACGAGGACAAAGAAGAAAAGGGAACAAGAAGAAGAAATAAAAAGATCAAGACGAGGAGGAAGAAGAAGAGGAAGAGAAAGTGAAAAAAGAATTGGTGGCTGAAGAAGAAGAAGAAGGAGAGAAGAGGATGAAGAAGAAGAGGAAGTAGAAGAGGAAGTATAAGCCGCAGAAGAAGAACTCCTCACACCCCCATTGGCTAATCGAACTCATGCATTTCTATCTCGCTTTGAACAGGCGTCTCTTGGTTTATAAACCGACAGATACATTTACACGGCCGCCATTACACCGCACGACTGAATCCACCAACATGAAAAACCTGTCCGGGGATATTGAGATGCACAAAAGGGACCACGCGATCAATAATATTAGCATTTAACAACCAGCGCGATACAAAACAACCACTCACCCTCTTTCACTAACGGCTCGACAACTCAAACCACAACTAAGACATTTCAATCCCACTTTCTATTTCGCTAAGTGTACCGCATTTGTATTGTAAACTTGACACTAGCCGATGATTCATTCGTCAAGATGTCTGATTATGCCGCTTTAAATCGGCTACGTGACGCAAATTATAATGAACAAACTCGGGGAGAGATTGACTTCTGTTTTCTTCTCCTCTTCGTCGGCCGTACATCATATTTTGTGGTGGGTTTTTTCGAAAGCCGGTCACGTCTCGGGGAGAGAAGGAGAAGGGGAAGGAGAGGAAGAGGATGAGGAGGAGGAGGAGTGGTGAGGCGGGAGATGAATATGGAACAGAGGGAGCGGGTTATGTGATCCTGGAGGACGGATGATGATTCTCGGAGCGTTTTCTGCTGTTGAAGTAGAGGTGTACAGTGTGTGATGTCATTTCTGCTATTGTCACAGTACTAAGGAACAGACTTGATGCTCAATCCTGATAAAAAACGCTCTAATAGAATGACATTTGACTCTTCTGAGCTTTAAATCATGTTATATCTCCTCTAAAACGTACCTGGAGTTGTATTTGGTTTAATTCACGCATGTTGGAGTAACTTTTTATCGTTAGCGTTAGTAGAGATCGTAATTCCACGGTTGAGATTATCCAAAAGTTTCTAGCGAAGGTGTGAGGAGTTTACAAAGCGGAGTGATGAGAACTCAGCCTAAATATGCAGGATTTGTGCGTTAAATGTGCGAATGAAACAAAACACAACTCCAGGTTTATAACGTAGATCAGGGTTTCTCTGTTTTTTTTGTTTTTTTTTTACAGCGTATAAACGTGCATCCTGTTCTGCGTCCTGATTGGCGGTAGAACACTGTCAATCAATCTCCTCCGTGCCGGGTCTCCTGTACAGTTTATTTATTTATTTGTTTGTTTATTCTTTATTTAATGGGGACAGTGCATATAAATTAACATCTACAGCATTGCAGTGTAAATAGGCCAGATTATAGCAAAAAAAAAAAAAAAAAGCTAATTTCCATTTGCAGTCCCAGGGCAGGTGACAAAACAAATTTAACAGCAGCACAATAAGCGACAAATAGACATTTATATACTAAAAAGTCTGGTTTTCCTTTAGACATTTTTTTAAGTGTCATTTGAAAGTGTCCAGTGCTGGAGTCTCTCTTATCGATAATGGGAGACGGTTTGACAAATTTACGTAAAAGTTCGATTGTTGAAGCGGGAGTTTTCTGTTTGTTTGCGAGTTTTCTTCCCGACAAAACCTACAATGTTGACAAAACGTTCTGCACCGAAAAGGGCTCCTGCTGTTGCACCTAAAAGACAGAGGAAAATGCAAACCAAAGCACAAAAAGTTGGACTTCTGGACATGCTGAAGGAAGGTAGAAGTTACACATCTGTAGGAATAAATTCATCTTTGGTCCGTTACATAAAGAAGGAGGAAAGTAACATAAGGACAACAGCAACAATACATTTTAACAAGTTTTTTATTATTTTTTTTTATCTACAGAGGTTTGAACTTTGAAAGTGTTGAAATGTGAGTAAATGTTCATTCCTGTCTGAAAAAAGTGTATAAAGTGTAGGATGAGGGGTTTTACAGCCTTAAAACATATAGAATAATTGTAAAAATAAAGCTGAATACTTCGCGGATTTCACCTATTGCGGGTTATTTTTAGAACGTAACGATGAACGAGGGACCAGTGTATAATAAAGGGCCTCCATTACGCTGGATTTTTCGCTCTTTTGTCCATCATAATATACAGCCTGGCTACAATTTACTCCTTTAGAACCTGCATTATAACATGACTTAAAGCATGAATCCATTTCGTGCAATGTAGGACTTTTAAATCAAAATGTCAATGGTTGATTATGTGTTTTAAAAGTCTCGATGTACAATAGGAATCATCTCTGACCAGTCGAATACAGCTACTATTAATTATTAGTTGCATCCCTAAAGTTGGGATGTAGTTTTTCTCATCAAATCATAACATTAACATTATAGTTGTGAGGTAAAAGTGTGGTTTATATCCTTACAGTTGTTCAGTAGAGGATGAGACCAGAGTATTTTTGGTCACTCTAAATGAAGCAGCATCACGGGGATTTGGTAAGAAAGGTTAAAGGGGAAGTGTTAAGTTATCAGGCTGTTATCAGGATCTGCAGACTGAGACTGTTCCGCCGCACATCTGTTTCTCACGCTCCACTTCCTTTTTTCCTTTTTCTTAAAATAACGGCCACAATGGAATATTACAAATACTGGTTAAAGACAAAGCTAAATTACTGTGAAGATGTTTTCAGGCATAGTAACGTCAGTAACCCAAATATTATAAGTCCTAACCCTAACCGTAAAGGAATAGTTTTGGAGCAAATAACTGTTCTAAGCACTTTTAAATCTTAGTTTTTTGGATGAAGTCTGGTCGAGGCATTTTAAGAGGGAAAAAGCAGCGTATTAGATATCGTACCGTGTGATGGATATCGTGAAAATATTGCACTGAGGTTTGGATATCGTTACATCCCCAGTTGTTGTTAGTCTCTTAACCTGCAGATAGAGAACATGTACAAGTGGATTTCAGCATTAAAACTGGCAACCCCAATTAGAGAGAGTCATGTGAGCTCCTTCTGCTTTCTGATTGGATAATATAAATAAATTACATCATGTCCCGTGTTGACAAGAATAAATCAGCATTACTATGGTTAGGAGTAAATGATCTGTTTGTCTTGTATCTGGGCACACAGAGTCTTTTTAACTAAATTAAATCAAAATTTTACACACAGTTCTTTTAAAATGAGAAAACGAGTGTCCATAATTATTGATGCAGTGGTGATTTAGAGGAAATCATGTGAAGGAAGCAAACTTTTCCTCTTCCCTCTGTGAGTCAGTCTAAAATCATTCACGTTTGATTTCGTCTCATTTTTGTGTCTAACCTTTGAAAAGATCAGATTTTGTGCATTTTAATGTTTTGTTCTTCAAATCACATTAAGTTCAAAACTTTACTCTTTATGTAACAATTCATTGAGTAGTAGTTTTCCCAAATACTTTTTTACTCTTATCTTGTCATTTCTTGGATCACTACTTTGTACTTCTACCTGAGTAATACTACTTTAAAGTAACAGTACTCTTACTTGCATATTTTTGTGTACTTATGGAGAATTTGAGGGTTTGAAAAGGGCCCAGGGGATGACAACTAAAACCTCAGCAGGTTTTTAATGAGGGAACCTCCACCCGACATTTAGAGGCTTTTTTCAACATATTCTGAAGATCCAACAGCTGAAGAGAAGAGGCCAGAGGCTGGAGCTCTGACCCAGACGCTTATGTCCATGAGTACAGAGCCGCACACAGATATGACTCCTCTGGACTGTGACAGTGTCCAGTTTAACTACACTTCTGTAGGGAGTATTATACCTGTGATGATGTACGTTAAAATAACAAGGGCTGAGTTTGCAGAGTGGGGCTGACACAGAAAAAACATTTTCTCCATCAAAGACCATTGGGATAATTCATACACAACAGAATTGACATGTCCTCGATGTTGGACTAAATCCATGGTTGTATTTCAGTCGTAGGTGCAGCGTTCATCTGTCAGACACTGAGAGGAGGAGAAGAGGCCATTTTGTCCTGTGGAGAAGTGTCTCCTCAAACCCAGTGTGAGTCCACAGACTGGAGCTACACACAAGACAGAAGCAGCAGCAGAGTCGTGTTCAACCGAGGACAGAGGGCACGAGGATCAGGAAGTGTCCTGCTCAAGAGCTCGTGCCCACAGACACAGGAGCAGCAGAGGACACAGTAAACAGAGCACGGAGGAAAAGACACGACTACTCATCTGTGCAGCGTTCTGAGAGGACTTTTCACAGTTTGTGTTTTTAATAGTGTCATTTCCAGCTCAAGTTTAATACTAACAGGTTTGAAGTTTGATTTCAATGGCACAATAATAATTTGAAAAAGACATCAACAATGAAATTTAGTTTTCAAATAAAATTGTATTTCTTTTTAATGTTACTGTGTGATTATTTAGAAATAATTCTATTCAGGAAAGTTCCAATGTTGCTGTTAATGTCATTTTTTTTTCAGTGATTCTAGTTTTTCCATTTATTTATGTATTTATTTTTTGACAACTCTTTTTCAGTCCCATTAAACATACATTTGTTTCTGCATTACCGGCTTCAGTGTCTCAGCCTAAGGAAAATGACACAGTGATGTTCTTGTGCTCTGTGGCCACATTTGGAGGCTGTGTGCAGGATGTGCAGTGGTTCAACAACAATGAAGACGAGACCAAAAGTCATAAACGGCTGCAGTTCTCTGCCTCTGTCTGAGAGCCCTGTCTCCTTTAAGGATCTGTGTCTGACTGATCAGACTCTGAAACATGAAGTTAAACCCAGACTCACTACACAGATCCTCACCTCGTCCTCCAACCAGGAGAGAAAACTGGACGTCCAATTTTGATGTAATGATTCTAATCAACATTTTGTGTTCAGACAAAAGAACAAGAGACTCAGAGGCCGGAGACAGAAGCACAAACTCTCCCCTCACACCAGTGTGTGCACCAGGCAGACAATTATCCAAAGACTTTGAATTATTTTTGTATTAATAATAGTAGTAGTAGTAATAACACTAGTAGTATTAGTATTAGTAGTAGTAGTAGTAATAGTAATAGTAGTAGTAAAGCACATTGGTTTGTGACTTGGTTGTGTCAGATGCTCCTGTATCCATGTGTCTCAGATGTCTGGACGCCCTGATCATTTAACTATAATATGCCTTAAGATGTGCCTTCACAAATGACCATGTGCACATGTGTCCAGGGCCTGAGCAGCTCCGCCCTGTGAGCACAGCTGCAGTGACGTCATAGTTTTCACACATCAGCCACAACATTAAGGCCAACTGTCCAGTATTTGTCCCCCTGCAAATAAAAGTGCACTGACCTCTGTCAGAAGCACCTGTTCATACATGTCACTACAGCAGCAGGCCACACGGGGGCAGCCTTCAGTCCCACACATGGACTTTACTATAAGAAGTACCACGGCTGGAAGTACCACCTTACTGCATAGTGGAGCTTCCAGTTAATGGTTTTCTATACAAGATGTCTGTGGAAGTGCCTTTCGTTTTCTCTACCAGCTTAATAAATCTGCTCCATCACCAAATCTCATCAACCAACATTAGAAGTTAGTCCATGAAGAATTTATCCACCGCTATCCAGGTAAGAAAGACACTTCACAGACATTTTGCATAGAAAACCGTTTACTAGAAGTTCCACTGTGCACTAAGGTGCTACTTCCAGCCACTGTGAAAAAGGTTTGGTTATGGAATCGACTATCGACGACAGAGGGATGTTACACACAGACCATATGGAGGTGTTAAGAGATGATGTCATGTCCGGGTCCAACCAGAAAACTCACAACTGATTTATGGTTTTTGGTTTATGGTTTTGCTCTTATTCATCAAACAAGAGCCAGCTTTCCAAAGCATATGTTCAACCACAAACTGCATTCATTATGAATAATGCAGTAATCACTGATCATGACATAGTGTCGACATAGACCAGTGTGTGTATATCTGAGCTCAGCCTCCCTCGTGCACTTTTAGTCACAGTTATAACCACTGCTCCATGCTTATAACCCTGTTAGCTTTAAAAGACTGCCATCTCTTTTTAGAGACATGTCAGCGTTAAAAAATAGTTTTCAATCAGCTGATGGAGCTGGACATGACACCACACTTAGTCTCAGATCATCAAAAACAAAAGTCAGTTGTTAATAATCTGTTTTAGGTAAAGCATTTTCAAAACGATAAAAAGGAACATGGTTCTGTGTTCATAGTTAATACTTCATAGTAAAATACCTCCTCTTTAATACCTCATAGAAGTGTAGTACCTCTGATCACTGCATATTGTCATATTCTAAATGTGCGACATGTGGTGTATGAGACAAGACTTTTAAAATCTTTTATGTCAAATAAAATTATATAAAAGTACAAATGATATGTGGACATTGGTGTGTTTGTCTTTAACACTTTAACACAATCTTTAAGTTGTTCTAGAGGTTATGCAGGCGACATCACAACCTTTGGAACTATATTGTGCATTTCTCATGCCTAAACTAACATATAGCAAGTTTGCACATCTTTATTTTTCTTCATTTCATGCTTCACTTGGTGGGACTGGTCAAATAGCTATCATAGTTTTTCAGTTAAATGTTTGTGAAGAAAAGTTAAAGAAAAAATAAAAATCTTTGTTCCAGCTGCATGATTCTAGTGTTTTTCTGTAGCTATTTTGTCCATAAATCCATTTTGGCACCAAATTCGGCCAATAAACTCATCCTCAGTTCACTTCTTCATCCAGTCTACGGTGACGTCAAAATCCCGAGCCCTAACAGCACGGTGACGCTCACACAAGCCTCACAGCTCGGGCCGGCTCGGAAAGGCTCGCTCGTCCAAAGTGGAATTAACATAATAAAACAGAGCTTAATCATTTGGGCAGTAAACATGAGTGATTTGCGGCCCGGGGCAGACGCAGGGAGACAGCTGTGTTTTTCTTTTCCTCAACTTATTTAGCCTTTTGCGCTCCAGGCGATCAACAAAACCCACCAGAACTCACGAGGCGTTCACTGTTGCATGCTTCTGTGGAAATATTTCATTTCAAGTCCGCATTTTTACTCCCTAAGTGTTGATTTTTCAGAACAAATCTTAGTAAGTTTTAGTCTAAAGTTCCTATATATTACACAAAATTGACTCTTGTGAGCTTTAAGTCATGTTAGAACGTTGTTACTTCCTCAAAAACTTTCTCGGAGTTGTGTTTCGTTCCATCTTTCAGTCTTTTTTATTAGTTTGCCTACATCTCCAACACTCAAAATGCTCTGTTCCACCTTGTGATGTCATGAAGCGTAAGTTTTACTACTTTTTACCTTTAATTCAGTAAAGATCTGCAATCCAAATGATTTAAGTGAAGGTGTATGACGTTTAAAAACACAGTGGAGCACTTCCTTTAAATACACCTCCAACTGAAGCAATGAAACATAAATAACTGTAATGCCATACTGTGGAACATCCAGAGAAAAAACATAGTACACCACCTTTAAATCACAGAGAAACTTGTTGAATCATTTCCCCACTTATAACTTCTATTCATTTTTATTTTTTGTTATTTTATTTAACAAAAGTATAATATTTGATTATCATTTGAGTCCTCGGTAATTACTTTTCTCTTTATTAATCTGAAAAAAAGATTACAATGCCATCCATTATAATTATAGAAATCAATCAGTATAATGAACCAGACGTCTCTCCCCGGCATCATTTATTTCTCAATTTAAAGACCAGATGCATTATGGGTAAATTTATGGCTAAATTTGTCTGATTGAGGCAGCGAAGGGTACGCTTATGTAACCTTGGTAAAACGTTAAAATGCTAACCATGCTAATGCGCACTGGAACACGATTTGGATGACCTGGATGCCCCGCCACGCCCAGAGCGGACCGACGTCAGGCAATCAGCGGTGATGTGATGGTGCCTTCACGTCCTACGGTAATTATCGTAAGTACCAAAAGGCGACGTCAAAATTGCACATGAACATCCTCTCGCGCTGGAATTTCAATTGGGAAACTGGAAGATTCTTATGATACACGAGCCGTCAAAATGAGTTAAGTTTTGACCTTTTGACAAATCGGAGAACAGCGAAAGTGTCATGAATGGTGAGCATTAATTGACCCTAGACCCTAACTGTAAACCCTAACCCTAACCCTGGACCCTAACCCTGAAACCTTAACCGTAAACCCTAACACTAACCATGAATCCTAACCCCTAACCGTAAACTCTAACCCTAACCATAAATTCTAACCCTAACTGTGAATAATAACCCTTAACCCTGAACGTAAACCCTAACCCTAAATCCTAACCATAAATCCTAGCCCTAAACCCTAGCCGTAAATCCAAGCCCTAACCCCTAACCATAAACACAAACCCTAACCGTAAACTCTAACCCTAACTGTAAACCCAAACCATAAATCCTAGTCCTAAACCATAACCGTAAACCATACACCCTACCCATAAATTCCAACCCTAGACCCTAACCATAAACCCTAACCATGAATCCTAATCCCTAACCCTAAACGTAAAACCTAACCCTAAACCCTAACTGTAAACACAAACCCTAACCATAAACTCTAACCCTAAAAGTAAATCCTAACCCCTAACCCTAATCCTAGACCCTAACATAAATCCTAACCCCTAACCCTAACCATAAATTCTAACCCTAAATCCTAACCCCTAACCCTAACCATAAATTCTTACCCTAACCCCAAACCCCAATGGTAAATCCTAACCCTAACTGTAAACCCTAAGCACTGCATTCTGTTAAACTTTCTCTGCAGCTGATAGTTGCTTAGCTTGTAGCCTACATAATGGTGTGGCATATATCATTTTAACAACATCGCTATTTACACTTATTTTGAATTAATAATTATTTTTAAATTGGTTTCTCTTCTTGCTGTAGCAGATGACTTAGCAAGTCTAAAACTGTTTTATTCAAGTAACAGGTCAGGACAAACTCTGGGTCCCCCATGTTTCACTTCACAACAACAGCAAAAACACTTGAACACAACACACTTAATTTCCACTGCGCAATTTCCCACACCACGTGAAGCAGCGTTAGATTCCTGAACTGGACGACTCTTAGAAATGACTCTTTAAAGATCTCATATTGCATATTTTCTGATCTACGTTATAATGTAGTTTCCTCATCACAAACCCAGAGTTGTTTTTGTTTCATTCACACGTTTAACACACAAACCCTGCATATTTACACTGATCTCTTCTCTCAGACGGAAAACACTCTATTCCAATTTGTGATGTCATGTTTCACAACAGGAAGTCCTACACACCGCCGCTAGAATCATGCCGATCTCTACTGAACAAAGAGTAAAAGATGTTGGAACATTCGTAATATCGGACTTTTAATGTGAACAGTTGGACCCAGATTCTCTTTCTCTTTTGTGTGTGATTTTCGTACTGATCAATACTGAAACAACACGAGAGTTAGTATTGTAGTGTAACATTTAATTTAAATGATGCATAATGTCAAAGGGTAAACACACTCCCACGCTCAGTTTGAACCTTCTAAATAAAATTGATCATCTCTTTCTGTGATGAGATTGTGGTTTAAATTAATTCTCACATTGACTTCTTGTCGTATAATTAAATAGTTCCTGACCTGATGCTTTGAGGTGATTGTGAAATAAAACAGTATATTTTCAGGCGGGTAGAGTAGCCAAATTGTACTCAAGTAAGAATAACATTACTTGAAAATAATGTTACTCAAATGCAAGCAGTAGTGGTCCAAAAAGTACTCAAAAGTATATAAGTATTTGGGTAAACTACGACTCAAGTAAGAATAGTTTTATATTTAACATTGAATATAATTGTAACGAGGGCTGAAAACAACACAAATGTTAAAATCATTTCATATTGTCACTTGCAGATTTACTCACAACGGGAAAAGTACCTCAAACTTCTACTCAAGTAAGAGTACTGTTACTTCAATAAAGTATTACGCAGTTAGAAAAGTCATGAAAAGTACAATTTCTTAAAAACATCAATATAAGTGAGTAAATGTATGTGTGTGTGTGTGTTGTGGTGTTTTGCAGAGCACCACGGCGCCCCCTGTGTGTGAGTGGTCAGTCAGACAGAGCAGTGGTCAGAGCGAAGGGACTGTATGGATATAGTGTGACAGGGCTGGACACACAGAGACACACTGGGACTGTACAGCAACACCACCTCTGTGTGTGCTCTGGTTATCAGTGACCAGCAGAGCGTGGAGAGGGAGAGGAGAGAGGGAGGAAGAGAGAGAGAGAGAGGGAGAGGAGGAGGACGGGGGGAGAGAGAGAGAGGGAGAGAGAGAGGGAGGTAGAAGTGGAGAGGAGGAGGGGGAGACAGAGAGAGACTTGTAATAAATCTCTATTCA
>JACN01005369.1:0-12579 GCA_000787155.1 Scartelaos histophorus
CCTGGTCTTAGTCAGGACACGTGCTGTGTAGATGTTGTGGTGCTTTCAAACTCCATGCAACTTTACTGCGTTTTGAGCTTTGGAGCCTCAAAATCCAGGATAACACAAACTTTTGCGAGAGTGAATGAAGCAAAACACAAGTTTTTAATTCACATCTGTTCAAAAAAAAAAAAAAGCCAAAAAAAAAAAAAAAAAAGGAAAAACAAGCTTGGACAAACGGAATAGCCTTTTTGTGATTCAGAATTGAGTGAGCTCTTTTTTTGGGTGCTTATACTCACTTATTGTATACTGGAAAAGTTCCGATCTTGCATGAAACGTTGATCCCAAATCACATTTATAAATGGATGTGAATAGAACACATTTGCATCTATGTAAGTTGTTAATAAACACAAAAACGTATTAAGTATATAAGTATAGTGTATAAGTGCATAATTATATATGGATCAATGATGTATAAGGATTTTCAAATTTTAAAATGTAGTTTCTGTTGAAGTTTTTCAAATATTTACAATGCTGTAACCGTTTGTTTGATTGCTCCTGTAACCGTTAGCATCGGGAGCCTCATTTGAGCGGCGCTGAATCCTTAGTCGCTTAGTCCACTCCTTTTATACGGTCTGTGGCTTCACATCAAGGAACCACTCACTCATTCACACACACGTTCATACACTAGTGTATGCACACACCGGGGCTAAGGTGGGTTAAGTGTCTTGCCAAGAGACACATGAACAGCATTCATCTGTGGGAGCTGGAATCACATTGCCAAACTGTGATTCAGTGAATGTTACCGCTCTACCAACGATGGTTATATTGAGAGTGGGATTTGAACCTCAGACCTTCAGATCAGTGGAAAACCCTCTCCCACCTGAGCTACTGTCACACTTCACACATACACAAACCTCCACGTGGTGTAAACAACAAACTAGTCTAGTCAAACTAGTCAAAAAGATCTTTTATTTGTGAAGAATATGTGTCTTTTAATCCATCAAAATTCCCTTTCAGTCGTCCAGGTTTGGTTTCTCTGCTCCCAGAGGAGTCCAACATCCCCGATCGCTCCATGAACATGGAGAGATTGCTGTCATCAATCACACCTCCCTCTGTCCACAGCAGGATTAGATTGTCCCTTGTGGAAGTGGAGCTGGTGTAGCGTAGCGGCAGGCAAGGCACACTGACGCCATGTTGGTGCAGTAATCGCATTAGCCTGATCATTTTCAGGAAGCAGAGGGGGTAAGCGAGATACGAGTCCATTCGTCTAAACCTGTCTGAGCGTAATCCGTCATCATAACTGTCGAGGCTGCTATTGTAAGCTCTGGCCTTTGCCCTTAACATAGAACAGAAGGGGAAAAGGGTTAATAATACAGCACAAGAAGCAAACAGTTGGAAAGGTTAACTCAATGAGCGTCGTTACTAATCAAAATGTTTTAGATTCTGGAGACCACACACAAAACAAAAACAATGGTTTCCACCTGCTGTGACTGTAACCTGACTCATGTCAGACCGATGAGTCTCACTCTCAGTCCTACACAGGATGAGTCTGGGACGTCGCTCACTGAGGCGAACAGAAAACACCGAGCACCATGACGCCTGTTTGAATCTGATTGGTCCAAGTCTCACAGCACAGGAACAAGCCAAAAATCAAACTTTATTCACATCCAAGGACATGCCCAAGATGGATTCTCGTGAGCTTGTGAAGTCACAAATATCACAGGAATCCATCTCGCAAGAACTAGACAGCCTGTGTGGACAAAATCAGACCCAGCAGAAAATAAGAACTACCCTTAGTCATAGACTGTGGAGATGACAATATTTTTTATACTTTTTTATACTATTCTTTATACTTTTTTGTAGAACATAAAGTCATTTTTGAACAAAGTGTCATAAATCTGTAAGATATGGTTGGTTAAATTGTGACACAGGGACATAATTCTATTACAGTTTAATTAGTCTTTATTCACTAAACCATAATCTTTGATGAAATGTGCACTTGTCTCTATGTTTTTTCACTTCATGTGGTCCTGTTTCAGGTGTAACACTTGTTTGAGCTACACTGGGTAATAATGTTGTGAACAACTCTTCATGTTTTATGGACGGGTGGTAAAATCTGCAATAAAACCCTTGATAGGAACAGGATGTTAGCTGCTTACATCCCTATTTTTTATATTCAAACACACTAAACATGTCTGAGGTGATACTAGACCTAAGCCGTTTATGTGTTTATCAATGGTTTTATGACAGATTTTACCACCTGCCCATAAAACACAAGGATGTTCAAATCCTGCAAGATGAAGCTTCAGTGACGACTAATTGAACTCTAATAGAAACATGTCACTGAAAAAGTCTGACCGTTACACTCATGTTGCTTTAAATTCATGTCACACTGGCCATACCTCATATTTAAGGGCTATTTGTCTAAGAAAATTGTATAAAAAGGACAGAAAGTTGGAATAAAATATAATATATATAATCTGCCACAGTCAAAGTCTATATGCAAACAGACAAAAAGATATGAGACTCAAATGTCACTTAGATAATATTTCTTATATAAACTTGAATTGTACCAAGTTTGAATTAAAATTAATGAAAGTTCATTTCATATTTTATCCTGAAATCTTTCCCATAAAACGGCCCCATGGATTCCGTGGCCCAATAAGTGAGAATTTGGGGATTGGAACATTATTTCTGTCACAGAGGTGATCCACTGGAGACACAGAGCTCATCTTGGGCTTAATTTGGAGCTGATGAATAAAGAAAGTTTCTAGTGTTATTTAAATGTTTATTATGCTTCAAAATTAGCATTATATTATTAGCATTGATTAGAACTAAGACACAAACCTCCTCCTGTCACTGAAGTGTCCTGTTGTTTAGACTCTTGTCAGTGTCGTCCGCCCACAGCTCACTCCCTGATCCGTCCTGATCCGTCACTATTGATTAACTTTAGTGTGAATCTGCAAAAACTGCACAGACACAATTGGACAGGGAGTAGAGCTGCAAACAGTGAGGCTGCTGAGCGCTGCAGAGCACACAGCCCATTCTGAAGTCAATTCTGACAACAGTAGAAGAGCAGCAGCTTCCTCCTCCTCTCGGTGTTGAAGTTCACTCTGTCATGGAGCGAGTGTCTGGAGCCTCTTATAGTGACAGACAGAGACATGCCTACAGCTGCCGGACAATGTCTGCACTGTTAACAGGCTCCACACCTCATTGTCTCAGCTCTGTCCAACTCAACAGTCCTCTCCATGTTACACTCTGGTGCACAGGGCTGGTTGAAAAAAAAAAAAACTACGGGAAAGGGAGGTGGGCTGTGCGTTTTCCCAGTGGGAGCAGGTGTGAAAATAAGTGATTAAAGATCGCTCGAACAAGCACACATGACTCCAAATACAATTTCAACAGGGTAAATGAGAAGGGGGAACAACTATAACATGGTTAAAAGCTCTGAAAAGTCAATTTTGCAGAATAGATCTGCTTTAAAGTGGAGCCATTATGCAAAATGGACTTTTTCAAGCTTTTTGAGTCATTCATGCACCTTTATTCTCCTGTATTCAAGACATTTCTCATTTCTCTGAATAACCTGTTTTCGCCACCACTGGTTCTCCAATTTTATGTTCTTAATAGGTGATATATGTAAGATTTGGTCACTTAGCCACTGGTATAAATGAAAAAACCTGCTCACACTCACCCATAACCATCCATAGGAGCCCACAACTCTTTTTTGTGATGAAATTTATTCCCCCATCACCTCCCATTGGGCACCACAACTTTTAATATAAATACCAATATCAATATTTTTTTTATTTCAGATGTCTAAAATACAGCATAGATCATAACAGACACAAGCAAACTGTGTTTTCGAGAAATTTTTACATGAAGCTAATGACAAACAAGGTTGCTGACAAAACACTAACGTAAAAAGTGATAAGATGCAAAAATAGCTTTATATAATGTTGCATTCTGATGGATATTCGCACTTGTAGCTTTATCATTGTCATTAACATTTAACAAAGAGCAGTGCCCTTTCAGCAGCCGATCTGTTATTTTAAACCAGAGGTCGGTCTTTGAAAGGTCGCCTGAACACAGGAAGATCTACTTATATTGTAAAAACAGCTCTTAGGGTTAAAAGGGCTGTTTGTCTTTTTAACTCGACTGTACTGTGGAAGAAGATGGACAACATCTCCATGGAAACTCCTCCAGACCAAGTAGGGCAACAGTAGGTCAGTTAATAGAGTTTGTCCAGTGATCTGAAGGTTGGTGGTTCAAATCCCGCTCTTGACATAAACATCATTGGTAGAGCAGTCACAGGGTTCACACTCTTTTTCACTGACAAGATTTCAAAACTTTTCCATCACTATTTCATGACCTAAAGTGAATTTTTCATGACTTTACAACACCCACATGTGTAGAATTTAGCTTTAGTTTTAGGGCTAAATATGTTTACCCTTTCCACTCACTTTATGGTTTTATAGTTTTTAAGATTCATAATACTGTCAATGTATTTATCATAGTCTCTTTTAATTTTTAAGTTTTTAGTTGCATGAAAGAGAAACTTTCATTGAATTTACAAAATACCATGACTTTTCCAGGCCTGAAAAATGACATTTTCAATTTCCATGACTTTTCCAGGATTTCCATGACTGTGGGAATCCAGAGTCATATCCACTGGCCCACAGGTTGGCTCCCACAGATAAATGCTGTTCTTGTGTCCTTGTGCAAGACACTTACCCCCCCTGCCTCCTGTGTCTGCGTGAACCGGTGTATGTTTGTGTGTTTGTGGGTGAGCGATGTCCTTGCTTTCTTGCTTTGAGTGCCTTGAAGGTGGAAAAAAAAGCCTGTGTGTGTAAACCTGCACAGTCAGATCTGTGGAGATGTGAGCAGGTGCACAGTAAGAACACTTGTTTTTCTGTGTTATCCAGTTCAGTAAATGCAACCAGATAAAAACAATCTTTTCTTTAAGACTATTTTTGCTCAAATGTGACTATTGTGGCTTTAACAAAAGAGCTAGATGTTTTGTATTGTAATTGATGACAAAGTCGTTTCTTCCATTGTGTTTGCTGTTTAATGGGCCTGTAGTGGGGTAAATAGTGTTTTTGTGAATGCTCGGGGAAGTTTAAATAACTCTCTTGGAGTCTCTTGTAGACTCATTTTCTCATTGTAACAAACTGGACTGAGGTCGAGATGACATTTTGTTTTTGGTCCAAACAGGACAAACACTCCCTGCTGGAAGCAGCGTTTGAAATCCATCATGTCTTGTTTTTGTTGTTCTTGTTGTTTCACTTTTCATAAGAATCAACACAATATTTACCAAATTTACATACATGAATTACAGTATAATAATCAAAACTTTATTTATAAAGCGCTTTTAATACAAAATGTAACACAAAGTGCTTTACAGTAATTAAAAAGAAGACCACATTTCCCTCCACCCATTCAACCACCCACACAACCAGAGCATCCAGACAATCTCACACACACACACACACACACACACACACACACACACACACACACACACACACACACACACACACACACACACACACACACAGGCAGACACATTCACTTTCATTTTAACCAGTCAGACAACTTACACCAGCAGTGTCATATGAGGGTCCAACAGGCGTCATTACGCTATGTGCCCTTCAAATTAGGTTGTAGTACTAATTTTGCAGCATCAACAGAGCGTCTCCGGGTTTTTCAGCAGGGGAAAGACAGGAAATGGGCAAGTGGTTTAGGTGGTGAAGAGTTGGAGCAGACTAAGTCCTTTTAGGTTTGATCCAACTGGCAACATAAATGAGAGACTCACTGAGGCTCATTCTGCTTTCTGACTGGATAATCATGTTGAGAACCAAAACCTACCTTCTAACCCAAACACTTTGACCATCGTGTCCATTTCACATGTCACTCCTCTGTGTAGCAGCCCCAGTGCGCATTAGATTTAGTGTTTACTTCTCTCTTGGTAGGTTTTATTCACACACATTGTGCATCATTCACTCCAAACACTATGATCCACATGAGAGGCTACTGGCTCACCAAAGAACTTATTTCCAGGACAACACGCTTCAAGCAAACAGAGCTCTGTGATATGCACACGCTCACTTCTCTGGTGCTGGACGAGCTGGACTTTTCTTTCTCCTGTGGCTGGGTGCACTGTGAGGACCCTGCTCGCTGTCCTCCATCACCAGCGAGCAGGGTCCTCACAGTGTGGCTGGGTGCACTGTGAGGACCCTGCTCGCTGTCCTCCATCACCAGCGAGCAGGGTCCTCACAGTGTGGCTGGGTGCACTGTGAGGACCCTGCTCGCTGTCCTCCATCACCAGCGAGCAGGGTCCTCACAGTGTGGCTGGGTGCACTGTGAGGACCCTGCTCGCTGTCCTCCATCACCAGCGAGCAGGGTCCTCACAGTGTGGCTGGGTGCACTGTGAGGACCCTGCTCGCTGTCCTCCATCACCAGCGAGCAGGGTCCTCACAGTGTGGCTGGGTGCACTGTGAGGACCCTGCTCGCTGTCCTCCATCACCAGCGAGCAGGGTCCTCACAGTGTGGCTGGGTGCACTGTGAGGACCCTGCTCGCTGTCCTCCATCACCAGCGAGCAGGGTCCTCACAGTGTGGCTGGGTGCACTGTGAGGACCCTGCTCGCTGTCCTCCATCACCAGCGAGCAGGGTCCTCACAGTGTGGCTGGGTGCACTGTGAGGACCCTGCTCGCTGTCCTCCATCACCAGCGAGCAGGGTCCTCACAGTGTGGCTGGGTGCACTGTGAGGACCCTGCTCGCTGTCCTCCATCACCAGCGAGCAGGGTCCTCACAGTGTGGCTGGGTGCACTGTGAGGACCCTGCTCGCTGTCCTCCATCACCAGCGAGCAGGGTCCTCACAGTGTGGCTGGGTGCACTGTGAGGACCCTGCTCGCTGTCCTCCATCACCAGCGAGCAGGGTCCTCACAGTGTGGCTGGGTGCACTGTGAGGACCCTGCTCGCTGTCCTCCATCACCAGCGAGCAGGGTCCTCACAGTGTGGCTGGGTGCACTGTGAGGACCCTGCTCGCTGTCCTCCATCACCAGCGAGCAGGGTCCTCACAGTGTGGCTGGGTGCACTGTGAGGACCCTGCTCGCTGTCCTCCATCACCAGCGAGCAGGGTCCTCACAGTGTGGCTGGGTGCACTGTGAGGACCCTGCTCGCTGTCCTCCATCACCAGCGAGCAGGGTCCTCACAGTGTGGCTGGGTGCACTGTGAGGACAAACTTCTAGAAAAACACACAGGGACAAACCAAGGATGAGCTGTTCAGACAGAGGCAGGAGATGTGTTGGAGTGAAGTTTTCCTCATCAGATGTATTTTATTCTGCAGCTCCCATTCATTTAAATAGACCTGATCTGAGCACTTTTTATTTTAACCCAATTCCAGGCACTTTGAAGCAGACTGCAGCCCGAGGTAAACTGCGTTCACACTGCACTCACAACACTTCAGAATGAGATTTGAACACAGGTATAGGTTATGTCTGAGAACTTTAAAGGTGCATTGTGCAATTTTTGTGTTGGAGAGTCCGTCAAGTGCTTTTCTCCTTATTATTGCTTCGGTATGGTATTAACCAGCTCTATATTAAGCTATAAAATCACCTGCAATTGTACAAAATGTGAGGTAGAGCTATTTAATGTCATATTGTGGAACCTGAGCGAAACATTCATACAAACAAGCAGGTGAAGGACCCCCACGCTAAAAGTCACACGCTTTTTAAGGCAGTTTCTCCAGTAAAGACATATGAGGACAAGCAGACGTGTTCTTCTTCAGTCCCTTCAGTCTGCACACTCGCGCCCCCCTCCCCGTGTCCGCCGGTCACCAAAGCGCCAGTTTATCCCGTGTTTTGGCAGCTTTTCCGTGGCGAGCGCATCGGCGAGCTCTGAAGGGGCCTTGTTGAAGCGAGAGGAGGGCCATACACATTCGCGTCGCCCTCTCTCCGGTACCCAGCTGCTACGCTAACACCAGCTGTCTCCCGGGAATGACTTGCTCTGGGAGATGACCCGCCGTCGTTTGTGTTGACAGATCAGATTGGAACGTGTCGCTGTGTGTATTTATAGCACGACGCTTCGGCGCTGGGCGGACATGTTTAGAATTCACACACACCAGCCTGGTCGCTCGCATGTGCTCCAGTCATTGTCAGTCACCAAAACAGCCTGTTTTTTTCATCGTTGGCTCATGCTAATTCTCCCATTTAAGGTCCTTTATTACACAGAATGGATTATTGTTTTTAAGAGATGTTAGAATATTTATTTTCTCATCACAAACAGCCCTGGAGTTGTGTTTGATTCATTCACATATGCCTGAGTAATCCTATAATTACTCTGTCTACAAGTCCAAATCTTAAAATGCTCTGTTCCACTTTGTGATGTCATGTAGGGGTAGTTTTCAAGTTAGCAGCTATATTTTTTTACCTTTTGGTCAGATTGCAGAGTTTGGCAAATTTAGGTCTGAAATCATCCAGATTATTCTAGTGAAGGTGTATGGAATTTAAAAAAAAAAAAATACAGTAGCGCACTTCCTGTATTATCAGATGACATCACAAGGTGGAAGTGGTGTGTTTTGTGAGAATAACATGCTGCAATAATGTGCTGCATAAGTTTTTGATGAAAAAGTATTATAAAATAAATCAAACAATGGCATGTTGTATGTTTTAAAATACACTACCAGTCAAAAGTTTGGAAAAAGTTTAATTTTCTTTACTGTTTATACTGTAGATTCTCACTGAAGACATCAAAACTATGAATGGAATGTGGTGAACTGAAAATAAACTCCAAACTGGTTTTAGATATTTGTTAAAAAAGAAACAAACAAAAAAGACGTTGATCACTGCTTTTGACATCATTATGAAGACAACTGTGAAAAGACCAAGGGTTTGCAGCAGTTATTACATTTTACAATAACATCATTTCATATCTTATATCATATTTGATGTCTTCTGTGTGCATCAGAAAAGTAGAAACTCATAAACGTAAAGAAAAATCTTGAGAAGGTGAGTCCAAACCTTTAGTGTACATTAGAGTCGCTGGTTTCATCTCACACCAGGATGTAACACTAGGTTTTAAAATTGATACTTTGCAGTGACGTTATGTGGATGTTTGGTCTGAATCTTCACCACCTGCAGCCAGTGATCTGCTGTAGTATCCAGCCTATAAACTGGGAACGAGCACAGTCATGAGGAAACTTGGATGTGTCGATCTGCAAGTTAAGACACAGGTTTAATTGTGATTGTAGGACTTTTTATTTTAAGTCTACAAGTACAAGCTCCATAGAGTTTATTTAAACCACCGAGTCCCACAGTTGCCCAAATATTAAGAGGCAGAAGATACAAAAGACATAAAATACAGTTCTATAAATTGGATATGAATGAGTAGTCGGTGAGAACTGCCCATTGCCCATTTAATGACAGTCTCGTCTTCTTAGTAAAAGATATATTTAGTGGCTCAGAGTACGAGAGGGGAAAATGTATTTGACGCTTCAGTGAATGTGGTGATTTCACGGATGAGAAGAGGAAGTAGTGGAGAGCAGAGGGAGAGGCAGAAAGAAGAGTTGGAGTAATCTTTTATATGAGGAAACTTCAAGTCTTGGCTTGTAGATAGTGAAGAAACACACAAACAAATTTGAAACACACAGATAATTCAGATTGCTTAAAACTAGGGTCTTATATAAAATCGACTTTTGGAGCTTTCTACCATGTTATAATATTCTATCCTCATATATCCCTGAAGGAGTTTTAGATGTCATGCATGCGTTCAACAAAACTGAATCGTGAAGCACTCTTGGGTTTGCCTGGTGTGTGTCGGCTCATAGAAAATAATGGAGGCAGTCATTTTACAGCGCGTCAAAGTGTCCCGGTGTGATTTGGCCTTAAGGGGCTGTTGGCCATATGTTTTTCTTGTATCCATGGAGAGTAGATTTTAACCGCGCTTTCTCCATTTATTATAATCTGAATTTAACTGTATATTTTCCTAATTTTTCAGCCAGCTTCCTCCAGAAAGGCGCAAGGCTGTTCTTTCGGAGGTGTCACCAGAGGAAGGAGCCGGGCATGAGCCAGTCCCATAACGTCCTGGTGTTTTTGGAGTCTCCTGCTTCAGTGGAGAACGACCAGTGGAACAGACACCAACACAAGAGCAAAGATAATGGGTCAATCTCCACAGGGGAAGGCCACAACTGAACTCAGCGACACCAAGAGCGTTGCAAAGGATCAATCCGAGGAGTTAACTGTGGACTTTTGAGATCCTGCACCATGTGTGGCAGCAAATGTGGCAGAAGATCTTCCAGAAGAAACACTTTAAGGGACTTTAAGCACCAGAGCAGAGGAAGAACGAGACCACTCCTGTTGTGTTCACCTGCCGCCCCCTGGAGGCTGCTGTGATGCTGCACGACACAGAAGAGATCCACTTTTGGCTCTTCCACAGGATCTGCTGACCCCCCCTGACCAGACCTCCTGTTAAACTGACCTGAGACTGAGCCACAAAGGGACTCAGACGTGCAGTGGAAATGTTGCAAATGCAACAGTGCTTGCTGCAGCAAAACTTGAGATTCCCTCAGGATCTTTAAAGTATTTCTCTCTCTTTCTAATCTCAGAGAGAAATTATCAAGGCTAAAATTTGTTCAATGGTTTAAACTGAGATTGGGAGCATGTAGCATTTAAATGATGCATGATCTAGATCAGGCGTCGGCAACCTGCGGCTCTTCGCCCTCATTGTAGCGGCTCCTTTGGCCTTGAAAAAAAAAAAAAAAAACAGAACATAAATAAATGGTATTTCTTAATTCATTTTTTATTCATATTGTTGTTTTGTTTTGTTGGGCAGGTATCTTGGAGTTTGAGTTGATCCCATCTAATTTTAAAAGAATTGATTTTAATTTCTAATTTGTCAACGAAAATATACGTCAGTCACATAACGTCATCAGCCTTCGCCGTTACGCGCTGGCAGCTTTTGTCGTGTGCGAACCCTGCGATGGTCTAACCATGAAAAAAATCCCTAAAAAGAAAAGTTTCGTAAGAAAATAGAGAGTTTAATTCAGGGTGGACATATTAATTTGCCTTCATCGCCAGTGACGCTGGCTTACCTTCGTGCTTGATATATGGCGAGAAGATATCGAAAAACAAAAAATGTAACGTTGAAAGACCTTTCCAAAACAAGCAGATATATATACAGATATATAGTTTTTAATTTACTTTTACACAAATATAAGAAGGACTTAAATAGGCCTACAGTTCACAGTTGAATTTAAAATACAAATACACACTGCATTTCTGTTGTTATATTCAGTGGTTGTATTTATGTAAAATAAATAAAAGATTAATATTCAGTGTGTATTTATGTAAAATAAATAAAAGATTAAAACTTTTAAAAGTTTGCAAGTTCTGTTATTTTTTATGGCTCCCAATGATTTTTTATTTATTTATTTATTTTTTGTAAAAAAGGGAGCAAAATGGCACTTTTGATAATAAAGGTTGCAGACCCCTGATCTAGATAAAATGTTGCACTACAAAAATATTGGGCTTCCATTACAATTCCAAATATATTTATTTTTTGTGCACAAACCTCTCACTCGTGTTGCGACTGAGAAAACAGAACAGAGATCAGAAAACAGTGAGAATGTTCAAAAGAGCCGTCTCGTTCTCAAACATGGCATCACTCTTCAGGGGACACATTTGAGGACATATTTTTGGATGTTTCTTTTAGCTGTAAGGCCGATGACACAGAGCAGCCTCTCCACGGGCAGCTCCTCCATTATTCTCCCTCCCACTGTGTTGTTCGCTCTCCTCCTGCTGTACTTGTCTCCATAGGTATTTTTGGATGGTCACGTTATTGATATTTTGCAGTGGCATCACAGAACTCTGCATTTAGTTCTTCTCTCAAACAGGAAACACTCACAACTTTTAACAGGAACCAAAAGGAGAGAGCACATCACCCCAATCCTTGCGTCTTTGCACTGGCTTCCTGTTCATTTTAGAATTGATTTTAAGATTTTATTGTTTGTTTTTAAAGCCTTGAATGGACTGGCCCCACAGTACGTCTCAGACCTCCTCCAAATTTACACCCCCCCCACGAGCTTTGAGGTCTGAGGTCCAGCTCCAGCTTGTGGTGCCTAAAACAAGGCTTAAATCCAGGGGGGACAGGACCTTCTCTGTGGTCGGCCCTAAGCTCTGGAACGTTCTGCCCCTTCATGTCCGAACAGCCCCCACAGTCGAGTGTTTTAAGTCTCGTCTTAAGACCCACTTTTATTCTCTGGCTTTTAACACTGCATGAGTTGTGTGGTCCTCTGTGTCTTTTATTTATTTTTTACTTTTTATTTTAATGTATTTTATGGGTTTTTATTTATGACTTTGCTCTTATTTGATTTTATTGGTTTATTGTTTTAAGACTAACATGTTTTTATTCTGTGTTTATTTTATTATTATATTATTATTGTTGCTTTTGGTCTGTATTTGTGCAGCACTTTGGAAACTGTTTGTTTATGAAATGTGCTATAGAAATAAAGTGGATTGGATTGGATTGGACACTCCGCTGCGATGGTAACCTAAACACACCTTCACTAGGATCATTTAGATAATTTCAGCCCTGCAACTGCCAAT
>KN505051.1:2090-21329 GCA_000787155.1 Scartelaos histophorus
CTGGAGGAGGCTCGTTAAACAGGATCTCACTGCTTTGGGCATATTTAGGCTTATAATTTAAAGATCAGAGTTTGTTCAGTGTATTTTTCCTGTAGCCACGTGTTGGTTTGTCTCCATATACACAGGCCTTTTGATCTGTTATTGATGACTGTATTTTGTAATTATCTTTAGGAAATATATTCTTTTTAGACTAGTAGTTTCTATAATGCATTTTACAACGTTCAGACTGTAAAATATCTTCCTAGATTACATATGATTAGCACAATTATGATGTTTTCTATTGTGAAACTAATGAAACTTTGTGAATGTTTTGCTTTCATTTATGTGTAATAAGACATTTAATACAATCGATTTCTCTTCTAGCATCTTTACTACATAAGAGCCTGTGTCTGTGTAAGTTAACCTTAGAGGGCAACACTCTAATGTGTAAAAGACTTAAAACAACCAGGTGACCTGCCCTCAGAGGAGTAATGCAGTGTTACAAATCACATCCATAAGGACGCTTTATAAAGGACTAACATGTGATAGGCTGTTTCACTGTGCTTACAAGGGTTTTAATCTAATGAAAAAATGTATGCAATTTGTAAATGATCTTTTTAAAGCATTTAGTCTCTTGTAGTACACAGTTACTTCACATTGAACTACTGCAGCTGGATACTAAATATAACTAAAGTGAGCTAATCTTTTATCTGCAGGTATGTGGTATCTTGAACAAGCACAGTTGAAAGAGCAAACATAAAGCCAAAAGAACATGTTACATTATCCAAGTAGATAAGAAGTGTTTAGTGTTACTAAACTGTGCTTTAAACTTTATACAGTTTTAAAGTAGCTTCGTGACATGTTCTTCTTGTCGTCCGCAGAGCTCGCCCTCGCCCAGACCTACCTCACCTGTCGCCATGACGTCACCAGATTCCCCTCCGCTGCTGTCGCCCTCACCTTGCCCCCCTCCTCCCCCGTCCCTCCCCTCCTCTCCGGTCCCATCGTCCCCAGCTCCGTCCTCCTCCTCCCTGCCGCTCCCTCCCGCCCTGCCCCCTACTGGCGAGGTCATGGTTCTCGCGTTAGGACGGAAGAAGCAGCGCGTCCTCATCGCGCTCTCCATTTTACCCAACTTGTTCCTGGCGTTTCTTCTCAATTCCGACGGGCTGATAACTCTGTCCCCGCCTCACCACTGTCGCCTGCCCGTGTCCTCTTCTTCCCCGGAGATCCTGAACGCCTCCCTGCCCTGGGTGAAGGGGGAGCGGCCCGGGGACAGCGGGGGGCCATCACAGTGTAAGCAGTTCAGCAACAGCAGCCGCTCCGCCATCGTGGACTGTGAGAACGGATGGGACTATAACGTCACCGAAGGACTCAAGAACAATATAGTGACCGAGGTAAAAACCACCCCATGTTTAGATCCACGTTTAGACACCTTTTAATCCTGGTTTAATACAGTTTTATTTCATGTTAATGTCCTGACTACTGGTTTAGTTCAAAAATAGACCTGGTAGGATCCTGGGTTAGTCTCACCTGCCCAGCTAGAACCACACTCTTTGGCAAAACTTTACAAATATGAGTGAATCTGGAGCCCTATCCTTTCTCCCTGATTTCAAAGCGAGTGAATGACAGGTGGATTAACCAAAAAACTAAATCAAACATGCCTGCTTACACATAAAAAAGGAGAAAAATCTACATAAAGGACTGAGAAACAATGCAGTCTTTACAGAATCAAAAATCAAAGCACCAAACTATTCATACTATTACTTATCTCAGGGTTAGTTATATACTTTTAAAATAATTTTCAAGAGTCATAGTCAAGTCTTATGTTAGGAGGCCTCTATTTTTTGTTTTCAGTCCCCTCAAACAAAAGGTAGAAAGACTGGCTGATCAGGGAGCTGGTTTAGTTTGACTGTAGACCTGAGTCCTGGTTCGAGGCAGTTTTATTTCATGGCTTTGTTACAGCTTAGTCCTGGTTTGATTAAAGTTTTTGTCCTAGGATTAGTTCTAGTTTAATTGTGGTTGGTTTTGTCAGATTTTAGACCTGGTCAAGTCCTGGTTTGATGCAATTTGTGTCCATTTTTAAGTCCTGGGATCGTCTCAGCCTGGTCCTGGTTTAGATCTGGTTTAGTCTATAGTTTTAATAGCACATTTCTACCAATTTGCAGCTGTAGATTTGTTGAATTCACAAGTTTTCCTGAAATAGTACAGATTTTTGCGTGACCAACATAAACCGAGACGCTCCTGCTTGAGTTTTTTGACTCATTTAACTTCACTATTCAGAGTAATTGTTCTCAAACTCTCCTCCAAGCTTTAGTTAATTCATAGTTTCAGTTGTATCGAAATCTCCAATAACAAAAGTATTGTTCTGGATCCACAAACACCAGCATTGTCAAGTAAACCCCATAACAACCCCTTGTTTTTGATTCTTACCAGGTCCACTCTTTAAAACATGTCTAGATATGTTCAAATAGTTGAATTTAGAATAAAAATGAAGAGGGTCCTATTAAGAAATTCTATACTTGTGCAGAAACTGAACTAAACCTCCAAAAACACCCAAGCACCATTTACAAATCCACAAAAATAACCCGACTCAGGTGTAAGGCGCAGATTTCTGCCTTCAGGGAATTCTACACAAGCAATTGAGATCTCCTAAAAATATTTCCTCTGCTGTTATTTTAAGCCAAACATTTGTCATCTGAGCAGAAAGGTGGAAGGTAACTTCAAAAAGACGCAGACTTGGTTAAAGCTGAGCCAAAAGTTCATACTGAATTCTGCACATGCCTGTCGTGTAATTTGCGTGAACGTTTAAGAAAAATAATAACTGGAGAAGAAAGTAAGTCCAGAGCAGTGGGCGCACATGGCGGTAGCAGTGAAATCTGGAGTCGGGAATATGGCATCTTGAAAATAAGTGATTAAAGATGCACTAATACAACTTCAAGAGGGTAAATGAGAATGAGGATCATGCATAATAGGTGTGTTTTAAAAGTCAGAAATCAAACAGGGCTTGGGAAGAGTTTGTAGTACATTTATATTACATAATTTTGCAGAAAATAGCCCAAAAATATCAGAAGTGTTCATTGGCAATCAGCTGCTCTGGATTCTAAACAATCAGCATTGGCCATGAAAGAAAATATCAGTCAAACTCTATTTTTAAATCTGTAAAATGATCCTAATTTGTTTCCAAGGGACAAAGCAAATTAGACTAATGCGCTCCACTGTACAATTTTATATTAAAGGGCACGTGTTGCACTATTTTCTTATCAATGTTATAATGTTTCCTCTTCAAAAAACTATCAGGAGTTCTGTTTTGTTCCATTCACACAGGTTTTAGGTTGAAATCTTGACAGAAATCTCTCAAAACACCACCACTCTGGAATTGCCAATCTCTAAATTAAATGTAAAAGGAGCTGTTCATTTGAAAACTACCTCTCTGTGACATCACAAGGTGGAACAGGGCATTTTGAGCTTTGGAGATGTAGATAGACTGATAATAAAGGATTACTCAGACATGTGTTAATGAAAGAAAACACAATTCCAGGTCTTTTTTGGCGTAATATAAGAGCTTTAATGCAAATTTAAAAAGCAAAGCCAGTGAAATATATCGTTTTTACCAAGTCCAGCCCATGAAAATCTTTGGGTTTGTCCCGGGAACAGCCAAACTTGTGCCAGTCTTGAGTTTTCCACTTGGTCTGGTGGTTGCCGTGGGAGACACACCCAGGATGATGTCAGACTTTTGGTGATCCACCCGCCAATAAAATACAGTGTCTCGCTTTCACTGTACTTAGGCTAAAACAGGAAGAAATCTAGAAATAATGAAGGTTTTTTGCTGTAGCTTAGGTCCATTCCTTCATTGCTGTGCTGAGGCTGTGTGCAGGAAGCAGGAAGCTCACTGATCAATAAACAGTCAACACCGGGTTTTAGTCAATGCCCTGATGCTGTGGCTAAAACACTAATAGCCGATCTGCTATTAGCTGATCACACAATTTCCACCAAAGCTCTGTATAAAATGGGCCAAATCTAAATAGGGCTGTGAAAAAAATCGAAGCCTGCATAGTAATTCATTTGAACAAGTCATGAAAAAATAATGCATTTATATAATTTGGACCTTTCCTTTGTTGTTTTCGATGGTCGTGACTAGTGTAAGACTTGTCTGCGATCCAGAAGCACTACACAAATGTGAGCCTGTAAATCTCCCCATTTTCAGTCGGGTGTGATGAAGGAAGGAAATATCACAGGCGACTGAAAGGCATTGTGGATTTTTGAAGATTTAATAGCACGAAACTCTTAATCTGATGTGAGATAAATTCGGTTTTATTTGTAACTCGTAGGTGAGCTCCTTTGTTTCACAAGTGTCACTGAAAAAAAAAAGATTGTTTCACTAGTGTCACTGAAAAAAAAAGATTCATGTTAAAGTCCTGGCTTTGTTACAGCTTAGTCCTGGTTTGATTAAAGTTGTTTTCCTAGGATTAGTTCTAGTTTAATTGTGGTTGGTTTTGTCAGACCTGGTCAAGTCCTGGTTTGATCCAATTTGTGTCCATTTTCAAGTCCTGGTCTTGTCTCAGCCTGGTCCTGGTTTAGATCTGGTTTAGTCTATAGTTTTAATTGCACATTTCTACCAATTTGCAACTGTAGATTTGTCGAATTCACGCTGAAGTTTTCCTGAAATAGTTGCACGATCATGATTGTCCGGGTGTGAGACGTGACATCAATCTGTATAAAAATCACACAATCTGTACAAAAATCCTGGAGATATTCTGGATTTACCAAGCACACATAAGACCAACATCCTAATTGAATGTTTTTTTAAATAATAATTGTCAGAATACGTATAGCAAGGTATTTTGTTTCTAAAAGTTGCATAATAATGTTCAAGTTTACACAGTCCTTAGTGTATCATGCTTAGTTTTTGCAGTTTCATGCAGGTTTTACCGAGTTCTTCAGAAGATAAGAGCATCTGTTGATCATTTAAATAGTTATAAATACCTTATATTTACAAAGAAGCTCCACACTGCACTTTTTAAATGACAAATCCTGTTACGTAGCAGGGCAAAGATCACAGCGCATATGTTTTCACCGCAAATACAAACCATTTAGATCAATAATAATTAACAGTATCAGAGGAGTGTGGCTGAGGTATATTTAAGTATCAATCTCATGAGTGATCTGGACAGGGCCACGCCTCTTCACCTTTGGCAGGGTTTGGATTGCACCAGCAAACATACCTGCTGTTTGTCCACTTTGGTTGATTGGGTAATGAAATATTAAAGCCATATGACTGGGCCTAGCTAGACTGCCAGTATTATTTAGACAAAGCACGTATTACCCTAAAACGACTGCAATTCATCACGTGCACAAGTTTGTAAAAGCAAGTAGTGTATTAAATTATTCAGAATATCGAATCATTTTACCATTAAAAGTGACATTTCAGTGAGCTAAGGAATTTATATCAGGATTTATTGAAGCTCAACATAGGAATATAATATAAAAGAGTCACTGTAAAAGGTAACTCAGACTAAACCTTCAATCATTTCATTTCTAAACAGGATCAAAACTAAGACCAAATCAAATTTCCTTTAAGCTTAAATTAATTCATTATGGGAAAAGACAATAGAGCAACACTAAGAAAGACCACGTATCACTATTGGATCTTTGTGCGTCAGATCCTGTTCGTGAGTGTCTTGCTCAGTGGCCGATCTCCACTCACCAAACCAGTCTGTCCTGTTGGTTTGTTTGCATTGCCTCATTGCCGTCCCTCTGAATATTAGCCTCATGTAACTCTCTCTTTTGTACTTTAGCCTTTTCCTGCCTTTCTCCAGTGTCGTGGTTCTGCAGATGTTTTAAGCAGACGTGTCATAATTTAGTATTTCTCACGGAAGATATTATTACCTTAACTAGAATTGTTCAGAGTATGGCATTAAATTAATCTAAATGTAGATTTTATTAATTATGGATGTTTTTAATTGCTTGAAAATACCTTGAAGAGCACAAATACTATACAAATACTGTAAAAATACTATGAACAGGCTCACTTTTCCACAAACCTGACCTGGCACTATGAGCAGGCTCACTTTTCCACAAACCTGACCTGGCATAGTTGCATAACGGCATTGTCTCCATGGAGAAAAATGAGATGGTGCATGTTTGTGTTTCGTGAACTATAAATAATTTGAAGTTAGATTAGATAAGTTACTTGTTAGGATATTAAGACTATCTGTGTTCACAAGTGAATAATGCCAAGTTCCCAAACCTGCGTGTTCATATTTGAATGTCCCAGTAAAGTAAAGCTGCACTGCGTAACATTTCTAGTGAAAGGTTTTCCACTTACTTGTCTCCATGAAAATGTTATTGCTTTCTCTAGAATGTTTCACACTGTACAAATCAAACCTATATATCACAAGGAAGAGCAGGCAACAGAGCAGCACTACACTAGATTACAATTCAGATCTGTGGAGAGTCGCCCCATTTAGATTATGGTGGCAGTGGCATATGTTATTTTTGATTTAATAATTTGCTCTCATTCAGTTTACTGCCTATATTTAATCTCATTTTTGACCAGTATAACCTCTTTTATAAGTTTATGATGATACAATGAACAACAAAGTCTAATTTTGTTGTTTTTGGACTATGAGGGAGCATTAGTTTCTTCTATCAATGGGAAACAGTGACTGTCATAATACAGACTAGGACCCATCTGATATATTGGTTGGCCGATATTATCAGCCGAAGCTTAGACTCTCTATATTATGTCAACTTAATCCAAATTACGGACAGATAAATGTCCTAATATGTGGTGGCGCATCAGTATTTTTCTGCGGAGTAATTTTCTGTGATGTCGTACAGCCCCTGAACGTACCAGCCGCGTCATATGACTCTTGTTTACACGGTGAGAGGAGCCTGTGTGAGCGGCGAGTGTTTTGAAGCTACTTTTCGTTCCTTCTCATTGGTTTACGATAAGCTGCTGTGAGCGACAACACATAAACACCCTGTTTTCTTACATTTTGCTGTCAACATGTTACTGGACTCGCATTGATGTAGATGAGCTGTGAACAGAGATGTGACTAATCCACATTATGCATGTAATTCATTACTGCAGCTCGGACACATGTAGCACTGAAGGCTAATAGCGGTAGTTTGTTTACAGGCTAGAATGTCATGCAAAAACACCATTAGGCCGACTTACTGTCTTTAAACATGACTGCAAAGAGGCAGAATAACTAAAAGTAAACCTGATTTTAAATCCATTAGAGCCAAACCTACGTTTTATAATCAATTGAATATTTACAGTGCATATTTACATTGCTAAATATATTGGCTTTTATTTCGCCTATCGATATCTCCAACTAATTTTATCGATATGATATTGGCCAAAAAAAAGAAAATTGGTCAGGCCCTAATACAGATATGCACTTTCATCAAAAAATGTGACTGTGCTGGGTCCAAAGACAAAAATTGTGCAAAAGAAAAGACTCAAAATGTCACATTGTGGTGTCATTGAAATAAAAAATTGGGAGCTTCAAGGAGCTGCAGAGCGGATCTTTCTTCTTTTAAATACTGAATGTCTTACCCTGGAACATTGCAGGCAAAGGAATAACATCTACATGGAGGTGCAGGCGATGGACCTCCACCTGAAAAGTTGCGCAATGCACCTTTAAGTGGCTTTATTCCGTGCTGATGTAGTACTTGTGTAGTCCTGGCTTGAGGTGGAGAATGTCACATACTTGTCGGATAAATAGCAGCACATTTTTTTCATTCCTACCCGGGACGTCCCTGGAGTTTTACAGCAGCAGGACCAATGATGTCACCCTTTCCCTCTCGGCGCTCCCATTAAACACTGTTCATTTCATTTGCGCGCCCGCTACTTCCTCATCTGCGTCACTAAAATGTTTGTGCTGTGGGCAGTGGCAGACAGAGCCGCTCGCCCCCCTCAGCTGTTCAAACGCAGTGTCTGGCTCTGATGTGATTAAAGCTCATGATCTGAACAGATGCACATGTCCCCAGTGCTCTCTCTGTTAGAGCTGTTAGCAGTTAGTTTATTCCCACAATAGAAAGGCATGTCACCCGGCTGTGTCTGCAGAGGAGTAAAGAGGAAGAGCAGTGATAGAGTTTGGTTAAATATTGCGCTATTTTCTGTTATAATGTTGTTTCTTCATCACAAACATACCTGGAGTTGTGTTTTGTTTCTTTCATACATATTTAACACACAAACCCTGCATATTTAGGCTGATTTCTTCTCTAAAACTGCAAAAACACACAACTCTGGGTATGTTTTTTTGAGGTACCAGCATTATAACATGACTTAAAGCTTAATTTGTGCAACATAGGACTTTTAAATTAAAAAAATCTAACTCCAAATGATCAGATTTTTAAGTTTGACGGGTCCATCTTTCTTTACACCGCACTGCACTGCACAGTTGCTCCCACTCAGACTCGGGAGATTTCTTGACCTACTTTTGATGTAAGTGCTATTGATTTTCCTGAGACAGCGTTTCAGAATAATCCAGTGGCACATGCAGCAGGTACAGTGCGTGGGTGGGCACCGAGTAGAGGAGGGGCTTTTGTTGCATACGGACTACACACACTTAAAATAGGATTCACAGTTTGGCGTGAATTGAGTTTGCCCTTTCCTCTGACCTTTAACTGTGCCTTTCTTTTATTATTACCCTTAAAGACACATTGAACAAGTATTTTGGCAGAACTTAAACCTACTTCCATTAAGGCAGATTGAATTTTTGGACAGGCACTGCGATTGCATTTAGATTTGTGCTTTATGTCTTTTTTATTTTAGCTTTTTAAAGGGCCCACATGAGGATACTTTCTGATTTATGTCTGTCTATATCTACAAACCACAACTGCAGGTATATTTGTAATGAGGTAACGTGGTTTAAAACTCACAAGAGGCAATTTTGCTCTTGTTGCAGATTCTGTCCACATCTGGAAGCACATTTGAGTAAAGACTGAGCTTTGAATTGCTAAACTAATAAACGCTGACCTTCCATACTAGAATATGTTTGTAGAGATTTAAACAGTCACTTCTCTGCAGAGGATCCCGTATATTGGCTAAATAAGTGCAGCCTTTTGCAGTTTGCTAATTTTGACCTTTTAAATTGCAGTTTCATTGCTATTTTGCTTAATTTTGCAGTTCCCATTTGCATAATTATGTATTAATCAATATTGTCTTGTTGTGTGTGTTGTGCAGTGGGACCTGGTGTGTGCGCAGTACTGGCTGGTTCCAGTGGAGGAGGTGTGCTTCATTCTGGGCGTCCTGACCGGGTGCCTCGGTCTGGGTTATACTGCAGACAGGTAAGGCCATGTCATCTGAGCTTTTAATGAAGTTTGCAGATGCTAATATTAACCCTGCCAGCTGAGACCAATGTGACTATGTTATATCTGCACTGCACCACAACTTTTATAATAGTCTGTGTAACTTTAAATTCATAGATTACACAAAATAGACTCATGAGCTTGTTAGAAAGTTGTTGCATGATAAAAACCATACCTGGAGTTGCGTTTTGTTTCATTCACATGTTTAAGTAATCCTGTTTTATAACTCTGTCTACACCTTGTGATGTCATGTAGTCATATTTTTCAAGTTAACAGCAACTTTTAGACTTTTTTAGTAGAGATTGGCACTTCCAGGGGCTGAAATTATCCAAATGATTCTAGTAAAGGTGCATGGACTTTAAAAAGACAGTAAAGTGCCTCCTGTATTACCAGAAGGTATTTTATTATGTCTGAGAGAAGAACACAGCTTAAATATGCAGCGTTTGTGCGTTAAACATGTGAATGAAACAACAAAACTCTTGTCTGTTTAAATTACGGCATCTTGTTCTGACTTTCAACTTTCAAACTTGTTGCCTGTTGTTTTCGTCGTCTGAACCTACGACATTAGAATCAACGCGTTTTAAAGGTGCACAGTGTAACTTTTCTGGTGGAGGGTCCGTCACCTGCTTGTCTCCATGGAGATATTACCTTGGTTATTCCACAGTACGGAAATAAACTTGGTCATCACAGTGGAGAAATGGTCAGATCTTTGAAGAAGTAAGAGTTTTAAGGCAGGGCAGATATGTCTAATACACTATTGTGGAACATTCCTGGCAAATAAATAGCATCTCCATGGAGACAAACAAGCTACATAGTGCACCCTTAACATAACTAATCTAGAAATCCTTAGGTCTGTTTTGTTAATATGCAAAGTGGAGAGATCGTGCATGTATTTCCTCGTATGAACATATTAAGTTGCTTCATCTTCTCTGCACTCGCCTTATGTCAGGTGACCGTGAGGAGCGATCTCGTTACACAGTGGACAGATATAGCTCACAGCACGTGGCGTTCGGTCTTGAGAATCGTATCGCTTTGTCGTTCATTCATATCCTGTCATTAACGAGCTTCTCCGCTGAATGAAGCCTCACCGCAGAGAGAGGGAGGGAGGGAGGGAGGGAGGCTGTTCATGTACAAATGAAATCATCCTCAGATTTACTGCGCCTGTCTGCAGTTAACGGTGTTAGTGAAGCTGCAGATTAACTATGTAGCGGTGGAAGTGACGTGTGGGGAAGCCGTATTTCAACAGGTATAAATTAATTCAAAGGGAAAGGACTGCGTATCTCACCCAGCGGAGTTTTATGTCATTATTTGTTTAGTCAGACAGGGCAGGTACTGAACTTACACGAGACCTGCAAAGTAAACTTGTAAATTGTCTGTCGTTTGGTTGCTCACACTCGCAATGCTAATTTTTTGTGACTTTTTGGGAACATTACACTTGCAATTCTAACCTTAACTTACTAATTACTGCTTGTCACTATTTTAACACATATCTGAGCTTTAAATCTTGTTGTTTTAATAATAAATCATTTAGTTCAGGGGTGTCAAACTCATTTTGGTCCAGGGGCCGTATCCAACCTACTTTGATCCCAAAGGGGCCGGATCAGAAAACTTGTGGCATATGTTCCCCAAAAAGAGCAATAAGTCCAAATATTTGTACAGAGAAATGCAAATCTATCCAATAGAGTTTGATTAATCAGTTAATTTAATGTTAACTTTTTATGACTATGAAAAATCTGAAGAAAATTAGTTTAAAGATTCACTGTGTTGTTTCTATTAGTTAGAGTAATAAAAAGTGTATTTTTTCTTGTAAGAATATTGTTGATTATGTTACTTACAGTTTGCGTCATGCCCACACAGTCCATGGTGATTTCGCTGTGCCAATACTTCAGTGATGTGTCCAGAGTATTTGTGTTGTGTTCTTAATTATTGGTTCCACCGCTCTTTATTTAGGCGACGTTATTTAGCCAAATAATGGTGGTTGACAAATTAAACTTTTGAGGAGAAATGTGATACGGAGAAGTTAAGTACTGCACAAATTTTAAGACCTGAAGACGCTGCCATGCTAAGCGACGCGGAGAATTACCAATAATCTAATAGAAAATATAATTAAAATATTTAAGTAGAAGTAGTATGTTTGACACCCCTGGTATAGATCATAGGCATTGGATTTTTGCAGGTCGCCATAGTGTGAATGTGTTAAATTTCTGTCACCACAATGTCTTAAAGAGCTGAGTGAATTGCCCAAAAGCACAACAGCAGTACGTACTCAACCTTGGGGTTATTTGCCCTATTAACCACTTTTCCTCCAGACTTTACAGTGCTGCATTATGAACGTCTCAATAAACTTGAAGGTGCACCATGCAACTTTTTGGTTACATATTACGTTACTTTACGAAGAAAAGCATTTACCCACAACTACTCAAATTAGTTTTTTATTTATTCATATGAAACTGAACCAAAACCTTCCCTTTATAATAGTTATTGTCCCCTATTCAGTTCGCATATTTATGTTTCATCAGCTCAAAACCAGATTTCTCCAGCGCACTGTTTAGCTTCTTTACTGATTGTGGTTACGGGTCGTGTCTGTGGAGCTGCGAGGCTGAGAAGGCCCCATGGGGGGAGCTGTAGTTTGGGAGAAACACTGGGGTCTGATGCCAGTTTAATTAGACTAACAGCTTTAATTCATCTGGAGAGAAACCGAGCGAGGGCCTAGTTTATTCTTACAACACACACGAGAGAAGGAAAAGGGAACAAAGCTGATCCAAGGACATCTTTCCTGTTTTATTTTTTCTATTCTTAACGATGCATCTGTAAATAAATAGCCAAGTATACATATAATTCTTTCTTAATTGTCCATAAAACAAAGAGGCTTACAACTTTACAACTACTAATAATACATTTTATTTATTAGGCGCTTTTCTGGACACTCAAGGTCGCCCTAAAACAACATAAACTAATTAAATACTGTTAAAACATTCAGAACAAACAAATAATTTATGTTATTTATGTAACGTGTCTGGGCATAACCTCTGATTTATAATTAGTTGTGTAATTGGGATAGCAAAACGTTAAATAATGCACAAAGTCTGGTATTTTCAAAGCATATTGGCCACACAAAACAACATAAATTCTGAAGGAGTAACCACAACTTTTACTCAAGTGACTGTGATTTAAAATTGATGATACAAATGATCCTTTATGCCTCTAGTAATGTCAAAAACTGTATTTAATTTGATATCAGTGCTCTTTTAATCAGTGGAGGAGTGACATTTATACTCCAAAATGTGATTAAATTATTCAAATGTGGATCACTTGTGCACCAGAGTCTTTTGGAAACACTGTATATCACTTTAGGAGTAAAAATATAAGAATGAAAACCACTCGTTTATGTACTAAAGACAATAATGGTACAAGTGAGTCTCCGTCCTTCTTCTTCTTCCTCCAGCTCCTTTGAAGTGTCCAGTACAGAGGAGATGTTTCCCCACAGGCTCATTAAAGTATATCATAACCTTACATATTGAATCATTGTACAACAGGAAATGATACGATGTAATTTTATACTATCATTGTACATTTACCTCTGTAACTTTGTCCTTCATCTATAAATACACTCAGCTCAAAAAACAGCAGGTTTCTCTATAAAATCTGATGTATATTTCTTCTCTTTCTTGTCTAATCACGTCTCTGTGGTTGTTTCCTCAGGTTGGGCAGGTCCAAGTCCCTCCTGATCTCGCTCACCCTGTCTGTGGTTTTCGGGGTGCTGGTGTGTGTCTCCCCGTATCCCTCCGTCTTCATCGTGATGCGTTTCTGTTTGGCCGCTGCCAGTGCCGGGGTCTTCCTCACACTGTACATCGCACGTAAGTATCACTCTGGGGGTGTGCTACATGCAGCTCTACTGGTGGAATGTTCAGCAGTGACACAATCTACACATCAGCAAACACTGCTAAAAAGTTTTAAGATTGTAGAAAGAAAATAGAGCCTGTCATCAATAGGAGTATTCATGGTCCTGTTTAGGTGTTTGATTTTCAACAAAAAGGTGATGCTCGCAGCTTGTGATTAATTTTATATGTGAGAGACTTTTTTAAGCCCCGCTCACCTGTTGTAGTTCTAACTAAGTCAGCTCTTTCTGGTCAGAGTCTTTGAGGAACAGAGCTTCTGACAGTGTAGTGCTTTCAGTTAGCTTCATACAACCAGGGAATGCATCAGCTGCCAAGGGTCAAAAGGGAAGATAAAAAATTTAGAATATCAGCAGATGTGGTTAATTAATGTGTTATTACAAAGTTTAGATTCCAGTTGTATAATTGATCTAGGTACACCTCTTTTTTGCACTGTCCCATATAAATATAATAAAACCTGAAAGGTGAACCCAATATGGCGTCGTTTTGTTTTCAGTGGCCTGTGCTAATTGGCAAATGGGCCTGAAAATTTTTATTTTAATTTTTATTTTCTGAAAAAGTTTATGTTGTAAAATAGAAAAGAATCCATACGAAATCTGACCTTTGTGAAAGTTGTGGATGCCCCATGAGCAGTGCAGAAACTAGCAACTCGAGCCAGTGGGCTCAGAGCTGGTCTAGACTAAGTCTTACAAAACTAACTTTTAGACACTGAGGATTTAAAATTTTAAAAGTTTATGTTGTGAAATAGAAAAGAATCCATACGAAATCTGACCTTTGTGAAAGTTGTGGATGCCCCATGAGCAGTGCAGAAACTAGCAACTCGAGCCAGGACAGACGGGGAACGAGTTTTTATTATAGATCCATCCTGTATTTGTATATCAAACTTTATTTTAGTGCGAGCGCTTATTGTAATTTGATCATATTTCCTATTATCGTTCCTTGTTTAATGTTGCACCACGACACTAAAGGAAGCTCCTAGTAAGGGATGCCCCATGAGCAGTACAGAAACAGCCAACTAGTCGAGAGGAGACAGAGGGGCAACGCCTTATCCAGTTTTTATTATAGATCCATCCTGTATTTGTATATCAAACTTTATTTTAGTGCGAGCGCTTATTGTAATTTGATCATATTTCCTATTATCATTCCTTGTTTAATGTTGCACCACGACACTAAAGGAAGCTCCTAGTAATTTTGTTCACTGACAATGACAATAAAACTAGAGACTGTTGTGATCCTGAGGTCATGTGTGTTTCATGTGTGTTTCGTGTATGTTTCGTGTGTGTTTCATGTGTGTTTCATGTGTGTTTCAGGTGTGTTTCAGGTGTGTTTCGTGTGTGTTTCGTGTGTGTTTCGTGTGTGTTTCGTGTGTGTTTTTCATGTGTGTTTCATGTGTGTTTCACGTGTGTTTCATGTGTGTTTCAGGTCTGGAGCTGTGTGAGCCGTCCCTCAGGCTGCTGGTTACGATGGCTGCAGGTCTGATGACCGTGTGTGGGGAGCTGCTGCTCTTGGCCGTGGCTCTGGGCTGTCAGTCCTGGAGGGGCCTGCTGGGGGCCGGGGCCGCTCCCCTCACTCTGTTCCTCAGTTATGGGTAAATATTAACATTTAATCATCATCTTTGATGTGTGTGTGTTTATTTAGCTCATAGGCTTTTTAAACAGAAGTGGTATAGAGTGGGGGGAGACATTCAGAAAGTTGTTAGCATAGAGGCGGGCCACAAGACAATTTTTTAACACAGAATCAGATGTTTCATCTGATAAATCATGTACAAATATATAGTTGCAAATGGTTAAAGAAAGTTGGATGCTTTAGCTCAGATAAAGCCACAATACTTTAAAGTGAACATTATTAAAGGGTATTTTGAGTTATTCTTGCATGTTTGAGTAATAAAGGCTTGTGAAGGCCTGTTAACGATAAAACGATAAAACGACTTACGATAATACGATGTTGACTTATCGTTCAATAAATGACAGATAAAACAATCTATATTTATTGTGGGGATTTTTCCTTTGTATTCTTTGTAGTGTAGAGGGTTAAATTATGAACATCTATGACTCCTTATTGACACAAACTAAATATCTAAGTGTTGCATTCTGTTATTTCTTTATTGTAATTTGTGTTTTTGACAGTATTGTACATTAATACTTTTTCTGCTTTATGGTTTGGTTTCAATATTTTCATTTATCATCTGTGTTTACTTCAGCCATATAATGCACTTCAGATTTTGTTATTGAGACAGGCCAAGGCTTTAGTGCTCAGTAAATTTCACTTTTCACCTATCGCCTGTTCCCAGCTATTATTTCTCATATTTGTGGCGCACTGAGCTCCTGCCCCTGCTGGTGTATGGATCGTGCAGTATTGACCTGTATCATGTCTGATAAAATGTCTCCATGCCAACAGACTCGCTGAAAGCTTTGTTTGATCGCATTGATCGCTCGTCACCTAAAGCCTTCAGCTCCTGTCAGGAGGAATTAGACTGTTAAAAAGTCCCTGGACACGTTCAGTTCTGTGTTTCAAAATAAAGCTTTATTGAAGTTTCACTATTGATACTTTGCAGCTCATGTCATCCACATTCCCTGGAGGTGTAAAGCTACTGTATATAGTGCATGACTGAATATTATGCGGCTGATATGTGACTGATAAAATGGGAGTTGGAGCTGCTCATAGACGATATAACAGCAGATATATTTAGTGATATAAAATGTCACTGTAAATATTCAGTTGATTATAAAACTTTTGGGTTAACTTGATTATAAATTGGGTTTGTTTAGGCAACATTTCTTATTATTCCGCCTCTTTACAGTCATGTTTAAAGACAGGAAGTCGGCCTAATGGCGTTTTTGCATGACATTCTAGCCTGTAAAAACACAAATACTGCTATTAGCCTTTAGCGGTAAATGTGTGCTTGCTGTGGTAATGAATTATGGGTCACTCGCACCTCTATTTACAGCTCATCAATGTCCAGTAACATGTTTACAGCCGCTATAGAAAAAAACAGGCGTTTGCAACACTCACCGCTCATACGGGCTCATCTCACCCTGTACATGAGGCATATGACGTGACTCTGGGGGTGCGTTCAGGGGCAGTACAACATCACAGACAAATTACTCTGCAGATAAATACTAATACTTAATGTTTGTTGCAAGACTGAAATTTCCCCATTGTGAGTTTCTTCTCATATTTTATTTAGAGCAGTTAAAGGAGCTCCACATTATGACATTAAACAGCTTAACCTTACTGTGAGTGGGGTCGCCTCTCCATGGATCTGACCTGTAACTTGGTCTGGTTTGGTCTCCATGAAGATAGAAAGGTTTAGTCCTGTACCGTGAAACATTCCAGAAAAAACAATTACATTTCTATGGAGAAAAGCATTTGAATGAACCAGAAAAGTTACACAATGCACTTCAATCTGTTTTTGACTCTGTTTTGCAGCATTCCCGGGGTCTTTCCAGAGTCCCCACGATGGCTCCTTCTGTCCGAAAGATCTTCAGACATGAACTCCTTTAGCGAGAGACGAAACTCAACCCGAGAAGGAAGAGACGATGAGAGTTTTACAGGTTTGCACACAATCGCAGTCTTTTTACTCCGAAGATAACGGTTTCTTTTTGTAGCTTTGTGATATAGAGTTTTAATGGGTGTTTACTGGATCTATTATTCATGCAATTTACAGTTTATTTGAAATCGTTGCTACCTTTCATTCAGCACTTCTAATAGCAGAAAATTAGACTTGGTTACATCATAATTTATTAAAACTCATTGGACATAGCAGAGCACAACGATAACCCTGGTCTGTATTGGAGAATGAGCTCAGATTGCTTTATGCTAATGTGCTTTCCGGACTGTGAAAGAATAGCTGCTAGCAAATTAGCTACATTGGCGCCTTTTGTGTATTAAAGTGCACACGAGTTTACAAATTACAAGAACATTTATCAAACTAAAGCGATTCGTATTCATTTCTCATCTTAAAATGTGACATCGGATAAATTATTCAGACAGATTCTCGATAAATCTGCACTGCCTTTTCTTCTGAGATAAGAGTGCATCTAATACAGGTCAGACAAGTGATTTATAAATAGTTTTCTAAGCCAAGGTCATATCTTTAATTAAAATTTATTCGGTTGCAAGGGAACTCCAACTAAGATTTCTTTTACTACAAGTGGGTATCAGTGGTTTTCTAGCATGGAAGAGGACAGACTTGTTTCTTTATTGAGTTGCTGTATATTAATTTTGTAATTAAAAATGTGCAAATTATAACAATGATATGGCTGGTGCACCAATCACAGAGCAGCATTGAGGTTTGTGCAGAAGCCAAACTATTTTATTGCCAGTGTAGACCATTTTGTTTGTGAAAAACATGCATAGAGACAAATATAATAGGTGGCGGACCATCTATTGTAGAGTTAAAAGACAAAATATCCTAATCCAAAGTTAAAATCTCAGTAAACTATCATCATATTGGACAAACATGCTGTATATAAAGTATAAACTGTCATCATATTAGACAAACATACTGTATATAAAGTATAAACTATCATCATATTGCACAAACATACTGTATATAAAGTATAAACTGTCATCATATTGGACAAACATACTGTATATAAAGTATAAACTATCATCATATTGGACAAACATACTGTATATAAAGTATAAACTATCATCATATTGGACAAACATACTGTATATAAAGTATAAACTATCATCATATTGGACAAACATACTGTATATAAAGTATAAACTATCATCATATTGGACAAACATACTGTATATAAAGTATAAACTATCATCATATTGGACAAACATACTGTATATAAAGTATAAACTATCATCATATTGGACAAACATACTGTATATAATTATATTGGACAAACATACTGTATATAAAGTATAAACTGTCATCATATTGGACAAACATACTGTATATAATTATATTGGACAAAAACATACTGTATAAAGTATAAACTGTGATTATATTGGACAAACATACTGTATATAAAGTATAAACTGTCATCATATTGGACAAACGTACTGTATATAAAGTACTTTCCCATGCTGTGACTTTAGTACAGAATGTGTTCATAATTCATGAAATAAAACCTAAATTCTTGTTTTTTTTTGTTTCAGAGCTGGACTCAGAGCCGCCTCTTTCGACTCGTCCACATCTGTCCTTCCCCGAGCTCGTCCACAGCAGAAACATCTGGAAAAACCTCTGCGTGCTCGGATTCACCTCGTAAGCCGCCGCACACGCCCCGCAATAACATGGGCATAACATTGAAGGCTAGACATAAGTAATGAGTATAAAATTGCATCATTTAATTTCCTGGACAAATCCCCGGGGATGAGCAGGAGGAAGTGTCTGGAGTGAAGGAAGTCTAGTAGTCCCTGTTAGACTGCAATAAAAATGTTATAATATTAATTCCTGGTGTAAAAGTATGTGTGTAGAGAGCTAACGGTGAGGAATTTTAAATAAGTGCTATTATATTACATTATATAGGCTGGTGGGGGTGATTCAAGTTCACATTAAGCAACACTCGGTGATTCAAGTTCACTGAATGTTGCTTAATGTGATTTTATTCATATCTACAGCGTCTGTGTCAATAACACACACAGTCCTGACTTTACCTCCCAGGTGTAAAATTAGCATTTCTCCATTTACTCATCAGGTTATTTCAGACCTGTGTCATTTTACACCTGGGTGATGTTACTATAGACACTTTAACTCTTCACTGTTTCACATTTTTGAACTCTCTCTTCCTCTCATTTCCACCTTTTCTCTTTCTTCTTCTCTCTCTCTGTTGCTCTCTGTCTCTTCCTCCCTCTCCTGCTCTCTCCTCTCACTTTCCCCTCTCTTCTTCCCTCTGTCTCTTTCTCTCTCTCCCACTCTCTATACTTGTGTATCTTCTTTTTTCACCTCTCTCTCTCCTCCCTCTCTTTCTTTCTGTTTCTCTCCCTCCTTCTCTCTCTCTATTTCTTTCTCCCCCTCTCTCCTTCCTCCCTTTCATTCTCTCTCCCTCCTTTTTCCCCTTCTATCTCTCCCCCTCTCCCTCTC
>KN505051.1:21659-31918 GCA_000787155.1 Scartelaos histophorus
TTTCCCCCCTCTCTTCTCTCTCCCTCTCTCCCCCCCTCTGTCTCTCTCTCTCTCTCCCTCTCTTCCCCTCTCTGTCTCTGTCCCTCTCTCTCTCCCTCTCTCTCCCTCACTTTCTCTCTCTCCCCCTCTCTTTCTCTGCTCAGGTTCATCTCTCACGGCATCAGTCACTGCTACAGCTCGTTCCGCGGTGACGTCAGAGGGACGGCGCCCAGTTTCTATTGGACGTACCTGCTGTCCGTCTGTGCAGGGGGCGGGGCTTGGCTGTTGCTGTGGGCGACGGTGGACAGGTGCGGTCGGCGTGGCATCCTGCTCCTGTTCATGACGATGACGGGACTCGCCTCGCTGATCCTGCTCGGACTCATGGAGTGTAAGTGCGACTGGACACTGGACCCTGACTCATACTCACTATAAACTATTATTCATGGGTTATGGATCATTACCATAGCAATTAACGATATAAAACAAAATACAGTTTGTCACAAAAAATCATTTTGCAGGACAGTCATTTTGGCAGTTTCTGCTGAAATAACCTCAATTTGTTAATGTTTTATTTTTGTTGTTTTCAGGTTGAGTCATGCCTTTCACTCCCAAAGAGAAGTCACTTTGTCACCCAAGACTTTGCAGCCTTCAATGCAAAGTCTGGAAAAACTTCACCAACTGGCAAACAAATTTGTGCAGCTTGTCAACAGAGAACTCTTGATGTTTTCGCCTGTTACCTGCAAAATGTTGCATTGAAGCTGCACAGTCTTGGGTGACTGTGTGTGCGAGCATGTTCCAAGATGCAAAAAGACTTCTCTTTGGGAGTGAACGGCATGAACCTGAAAACAGAACAAAAATAAAACATTAAATATAAATTCTTCATCTGTTTCTATACATTCTGTGAAAATTTGAGGTTATTTCAACAATAATTGGCCTGTGAAATGACATTTTTTGGGACATCCTGTAGTACTATATCCTTTCAATTGGAGGTTCTTCAGATGTAGCAGATAAAAAGAAAATAAAACCCATGTCGCATATAATATTATAAAAATAAATAAAAACTACATTTAAGGTGCAATTTGTAAATTTTCTGCTTGTCTCCATGGAGATTTTAGCCCAGAGAATGTTCCACAGTACACCGTTAAAATGATCCATCTGCATTTATTCATTACAGGTGTTTTTATTCATTAAAAATACATTGGAAAAACATGGCACTTGTCTCCATGAAGGTAGATATGTTTAATGCCATACTGTGGAACATTCTGGGAAATGCAGTAAGATAAGCAGGTGGCTGACCCTCTACCATCAAAGTCACATGGAGCTTTTGAAAGTCATTTTTGAGTCCTAGTTCCTGGTGAATCCTCAGTACTTACCCCAAACTTTGGTGTCGAGTTGTGGTGAGCATGAAGGAAGTTGGACACTGCAGATCAAATTTTCAGATGTGAAATGGAGCGTAGGAAGCTGTGGAAGAGTCGCGTGTAGGATTTGTTTTAAAGTCTTTTTGCTGTTTAATTCATGATGTGCTTGAAAATCAGTCTCCTAAAGAGCTGACAGTGTGAAGCTGAATATGCAAAATTATGCTCTGCCCCTGACACGCTGAGTCGCTGACTGTATAAACTGTAGATGGACCACATTTTTAACACTCGTTTTACTGAAGAAAATAATCAACTTAATTATATTTTCTTTCATGATCATACAACTAATGCTAATGAGCCATATTAGAATGTTACCTCATCAAAAACATACTTGGAGTTGTGTTTTATTTGATTATTAGTGCTTACATCTCCAGCTCAAATCGCTCTGTTCCACCTTGTGATGTCATGAAGCTTTAGTTTTAAGTTTTCAAGTTTAGAGCTACTGTTTCCCTTTAATTCAGCAGAAACTAGCAGGGCTAAAATGATCTAAATGAAGGTGTATGAAGTTTTAAAATACATTTACTACTATATATAGAATATTTTCAAAACCTTTTATGAATCAACTTATTTTATTGGATAATTAGCACTTTTTACTAGAAAGAAAATAGAACTATAATACTGTATGAGCTCAAAATACAACACACAGTCTAATTTCTAATCTTTACAATATAGTCTGTTTTATTCATAACCTAATGATCCAGACGGCTTTGTTTGTGGAAAAGTACCTCCTGAGTCCCTTTGTTTGTCCTGTGATGTCAAAGCAGCATATGCCTGTAGCCTTGGTATCCAGCTCCCCCTAGTGGCTGCAACAGTCCCATGACCTCACAGTTTTATGTAGGACACTGCAGTAGCGCCAAAGTCAAAGCCTGGTCAGGTGCGTTGGTTTAATCATGCTCCACTGATTTGTGTGGCCCAGTAACAAGGGGGCACGGCTCAGGTCACCTCCTCTCGCTCTGATAAGAACGGCCTGTGGGAGTGTGAAGTGTAACAGTATTAAAGGAAAGAGGCATCCAGCTCTGCATTAAATAAAAAGAGCGGAGTTTACAGTGACTAAAAATAATATCTACATTGTCTTTTTTGTAGTACTTCAGTAATATTAAGATTAAGTAATAAATAAATACAACAAATAGGTGCATTATGTAACTTTTCTAATGGAGGATACTTAAAAACAGGATGGCATTATCTATCTCCATCAGGACAAGTGCGTAGGTGTATATTTCTGAGGTATTTTTGAGCTTTTAAAAGACCCATATTGCACTATTTTCTGATTTATGTTATACTGTTTCATCAAAAACAAACCTGGAGTTGTGTTTTGTTTCATTCCCACATGTTTAACACACAAACTCTGCATATTTAGGCAGAAAACAAACAGAAAACACTTTTTTCCACCTTGTGATGATACAGGATGTGCTCCACTGTGTTTTTAAACCACACACGTTCACTAGAATCAGTTAATTTCAGCTCTGGAATGGCCAGTCTGAATGAACTGAATTAAAGGTAAAAGGGAACTTGAAAACTACCACTTTATGAGGAGCTTTGGAGATGTGGACAGACTAATAAACCAGGATTACTCATATGTGAATGAATAAAACACAACTCCAGGTACGTTTTTGAGGAGGTAACAACATTATAACATGGCTAAAAAAAACACGTTTCTGCAGAGTCCCTTAAGTCTGAGAAAAGTAAACCAAAATATAGGATGCTTTGTTCCAATTTGCAAATAAAGTTACAATGCAAATCCAAAATTTCTCTTTCGTCTTCCAGATTTGAGTGAGACGGCCATCACGGTGTTTTCAGTCCTGGGGCTCTTCTCATCTCAAGCCACTGCGTCTCTGTGCATCCTCTTCACTGCAGAGATCATGCCCACTATCATCAGGTAAAACAAACCCGCTCCACTAAATCTAAAATCTAAGAACGATGTTACTGAATTACTCATATGTAAAGATCTTCCTCCACTCCAGTAATGAACAGTAAAAGATTAACCACGGTGCACAAATGAAACAAGCACATTAAGACCCACTGAATGTATTAGTAATGAACAGAAGTGAGTTTATGCAGAACTCAACGCTCCCACTCTCCACCTCCACGCTGCACTCACAAAACTGGGTTAGCCATTATAAAACCGAGAAATGGTTTATCATGAAGCTGTAACTAGTGGGAAGTTTAATCCAGTTGACGATTACTGTTTTCATAATTAGACTATTTTTTTCTGCTACAAGGATGTTTTTGCAGTCAAATTTTATTAAATTACATTGAAGAGCTTTGATCCTATGAATAGAAAACCTCATATACTCTATAACAATTACAGACTGCACCCTGTGTATTATTCAAGCTACTACTTTGCAGGTAAACTATATTGTATGTATTTTTATATATGTTTGTGCTTAAGGGATAGTAGAAAATCTATCTTTTTTCCTATTAATTTTAGTTATGACCATTAGACTGTGTAAAAAAGTTGACTAAAGGCCACTACATTTTACATTTTACTAATTTTCCCAATTTCTTCTCCCGAGTTCAGGAGACGTGACTGAACTTTTTGTCTTTGTGTGCGATTGGACACAAGCAAGATACAAACTCAGGAAATTGCAAAAATAAAGACTTTATTAGTGGAGATGAAATCTATATTAGGAAATGGAATTTATTTACAGACAAAATAGTGAAATAAAAACACCAGGATCACGTAGAATGGTTTAATGTGAACTTACGGTGAGGCAGAAAGAGAGAAGAGTGACCTTTTCTTTATACAAATCGGAGTCTGACCCTCTGGTATAATAATTTATTAACATTAAAATCTTGGTTGATGTTTGAGAAATTAATAGCGTTCTGTTTAATTATTCATGTGGGTATAAAACAGTCCCTTGTGCTGTCTGGACACTGATTCAGAGGCGCTCGTGTGGGCTGCTGTAATTAGCGCCTACTAAAACTGTGCTATTGTATAATGAAATATGTGGAACTGGTAGAATACATTACATAGCAGAAATATTTAAAACAGTAATGCAAATATAATAATAATTCCATATATAATTATTTAAATTACTTATAGTTTTAGATTAAAAATTCAGTTTTTGTTTTTTTGTTTTTTTTTTGTAATGCATTTTTCATGTACTTAAATCAAATACATTTTTCTAGCATGCAATTTTTTTTAGCATTAAGCATCATGTCAAAACTCCTCTGTAACCTGAAAGCTGCAAAATAATGAGAATGCGAGTAATGTGTTAGGAAAAGTGTTTGGATTGCAACAAAATGACACAATTTCACAATTTGAATTAGCACCAGTTCATCTTTTTGATATAATAAGGCTTTGAACGTGCTGTATGCTCTAAAATCCTGTGCAGGGGCAGTGGTGTGGGTGCAGTTCTCGCCCTGGGCTGCGTGGGGCGCCTCAGCTCCCCTCTCATGGACTTAAGGAACCACTACGGCTACTTCCTGCACCACGTGGTCTACTCCTCTCTCGCCCTTTTGGCCGTTCTGTCCATTCTGCTGCTGCCCGAGAGCAAGAGGAAGCCCCTGCCCCAGACCCTCGCCGACGGAGAGCAGTACCGGCGCCCCCCGCTGGGACGGAGGAGGCGGGACAATGTGCCTCTGCTGGCCACGCCCAACCCAGAGACCTAAACGCACACGACCGTCGCGGGATCGAATAGGCAATATAAGACTAATCTAACACAAAGGGATGACGAGAAAAGGGCTTAAAGACACGAAGCTTCCTAACATTGTCACATCCTGCCACGCTGACCCCGCCCCGTGTGACCTTTTGACCTTTGCCCTCCACAAACGGGGGCGCCATCGATAACGGACAGCTCGTATTTCCTCGTCACCAGCATTCATCGTGATTCACCGACGTCCCGAATCATTTTCTGGAGTCCGCTGCCTATCGCATCTGAGAAACGACGCACTTGAAGCAGTCAGGCATAACATTGTGAATCACTTTATTTGTTTTTTTTATTCACGGATGACCAAAGAGGTGTCATTTGGAGCGCACAGATTGCTTTTAATTATAGCGGCTTGGAAAATACAGCGTCGCAAAGGGAGTTTTTATCATGCAAAGTTGAAAAATGTGAAGATTTCAGCGAACAGCGATGCATGAAACCTTTGTTTTCTCACTATAGAAGCTGCTACTGCTGAAAAAGTTAATGCTGATAATACAAAGATGAGATTTTCACTCTGGTTTCATTGGGAATAGGACGACGCCACAGTACGTAACTTTTCAGGTAGAAGCTCCATCACCTGTTACTCCATATAGGTGTTGTTTTTCCTGGAATGTTTTACAATATGGCATTTAATTTAGCTGTTTCCATGGCGACCAACCGGCCACATCGCCAATCCAAGGTGGAAGTGCATGTTTTTTGCGGTACTTTTGAGAAATAAAAACTCCGTAAATGAATAAACGCAAGATACTCTATGTGTTTGTTTAATGCCGTACTGTGGGACATTCCAGGCATCACTGTGAGGCAATCAGATGGCGGATCCTCCACTAGAAAAGTTACACAGTGCATCTTTACGCCCTTATTTTAGCGTTACTTATTCCCTTTCTGTAGTCTTTACGCAGCCCTTTTTGAATAGTATGGCAATTTTATATGATTTTTTTTACGCCGATACAAGTTTTTTATAACAAATCAGCTCGGAGAATGAACTTTACAGTATCCGGGGCGACCGCAGTCTCCTCTATTATGGGAACGGTCACAATGTTATGCCTGATAATTTGTGTATGTCCCTGTGTTTGTCAGTTCTTCGTGTGTTTTATGGAGTTTATGGACAGGCTGTGCCACTGTCCATTGACTAAGATGTGGGTCTGTTTGCCTTGTAAATACACTCTAGTCTCTTTAACTTGTGGGATTAACAGGGGGAGTGGGGGTCATGCACTTTTGAGTCCGTTTTTCTTAACATTGTGACAAATTTGGCCCAGTCTTTAAAGTTTAGAGGCAAGTAGCTAAACTAAAATAACACTTAATATGAACTTAAAACACTACAAAAATGATATTGTTACTAAATCTGGCCTGGAGTCAGTGATCTCTAATATTTATTGTATTATATTAGTCAGATATGACAGTTAAATGGCTAAATTAATAGAAAGCCTGGGATTATTAAAGCAGAAGTAAGTTATATTTGTTGACTTTGCGATACTGATTTAGTTTTTGTTAGAAATGTTTCGACAAAAGGCATATTTATATGAATGGAAATCTCTTTTTTTTCTCCAATTTATTCTGATTCTGAACATGAGTTTGAATCGTGTAGTTCTTTCTATTTTATTTTTTCCAGAGGTTATTACCCTTTAAACATGCCTTTTCTTTGCTTTTTTTTTGTTTATGTGGCTCAGAACAGCTGTAATTAAGCATTGCCTTTCTTTAACGATGAACTAAATTATTAATACTTCATTTCCAGTTCGGGCATTCACTTTATATTTTTAGTTTAGTTTAATTTAGGGATGCACCGCTCACTGATTTAAGTATCCACCAGTACCTGATATCAAGCAATGTCAGCGCAGAGACTAATAATAGTGTTTATTTCCTTTAAATTTAAATAAAATACTTTAAAACTGATACAAACGTGTTACGTAGCTGCTATTTATCGCTCTACAAACAGCTGTATGAATAAAAATTCAAACATTATGAGATGTTCAGGGCCAACAATGACCAGGAAATAGTCTTATTACATTAATTTCTATTTCCAGTCATTATATCGACTGAAATAATCAAGCTAAATTTGCAATATTAATGAAGATTACCCAGTACCACTCAAATCGGTGCATCCCTAATTCACTTTATGAGTTATTTTGCTAATGAATAGACCAATTTAACCTGTAGTCTTTCTAAATATGCTGTAGTTTTTAGCACATAAGCTGTATTCTTCTTTTTTTTCTGTGGTTGGATGTGGTTCCTTTTTTGTATTTATTTCAGCTGGAATATTCGCCTTTCAGATTTATTTATTTTTCCTGCAATGGGACTTACTTCTCCTTTAAACCGGCCCATGTTACAGTCACGGTATAGAGTGAATTATGGAGATTAGCCTTTTCATGTGTCTGTGTTTAGACCGGTCTCTCGTCTCTTACATTCCCGTCTGCATGAAGCACTCAAAGGGCTTGTCTAACGTCTAATATATATTTCTCAGATGCTTCTAGTATCTTATTACCTCTTTAGACTCTTCTCTTTTTAGCAGGACAAACCATTTATGGCAGAAGTAGTGACGATAGCTCTTGTATTTTCAGGTTTTGAACAATTTAATGATGTCACTTCCTGTCGTTGTTGTTTTTTTTTTTTGGTTTCGTTTTGTACCAGAGGGAATGGCCCGGTGATAAGGTGCCGCTGTGGGACATGGCAGCTCAAGAGGGCCACGGGAATCATTCTACCACACAATGTCAGTCTTCAATGTTATTACTGTACGAGTCCTAGATTTGAATTTGCTCAGGCTGTTATTATTATTATAGTTATTATATTATAAACTGTGTCATTTTTGTTGGGATTAGACAGAGCTGTGCAAAGGTTTAGACTTCATATTGATGCAAGTGACGTACACTGTGGAAGAGAAATGACATAAACGTACATTCTGTGACTTTTATAGTGGATTGCATCCGACCTGCTTCCATGTAGATGTTTTTGCTTTTCCTAGAATGTTCCACAGTTTGGCATTAAATTATTAATTTACATAGAGACGTGCAGATGACAGTGGCAGACTCCAAACAGAAAATTTACATAGTGCATCTTTTATAGATTTAGGCTGTAACAGATATTATACAGGGTTCCCACTCTTTTTTTTCCACTGACAACATTTTTCAATGACTTTTTCATGACCTAAAGTGAAATGTTCATGACTTTAAATCACCATTTTTGTATTTATTTAGGGCAAAATATAACATTTTTTCCCCTTTCCCCTCACCTTTTGGTATGATTAACATTCAAAATACTGTCAGTGCATTTATTCTAGTCTCTTTTCATTTTTAAGTTTTTGGTTGTATGAAAGAGATACTAAAATTCCATGACTTTTCCAAAACTTTCATTGAATTTATAACATTTTCAATTTCCATCACTTTTCCAGGATTTCCATGACTGTGGGAGCCCTGATTATACAGTGATCGTAGTTAAACTGTTACTTGTTGCAGATCTACTGATACTTTGCAGTGGCATCATGTTGTGGGTGTTCTACATATGTCTCTATGGTGGAATTTTCAGCGGTTGTCATAGTGACACGATGCTCAAATTAGCAAAAAAGATCGTTTGAAAATTCAAGAAAAACTGTAGGCAATGCAAATTTTATGTGCATGAGACTTGTTTAACAGTACAAATTAACTGTTAAAATGAAGCACAAACTCCAAACAGTGCAGTGCATACAGTTAGCATCACACCCCAGGGAATGTTGATAGTATCAGCAGCAAAGTATCAATAATATGTAACGAGTAATCAGTTTTTTTTTTGCTTAGTTGCAGTGGTTGACGCTTATCAACATGCTACTGAATCCCTTTAAATATTCCTTATAATCAGACTCATCGTCTCGTAGTTGCCGTAGTTACTTTATACAGATTTATACTCGTCAGTTTTCACCAGCATTTTCCACACTTCCTCCACCCAAACCTTTGCAGAGTGCTGTGTTTAGACTGGACAGTGAAACTACGTCTGTTTGACCTGATAACTTCTTCCTTCAGACTTAGGTATTTTTTTAATTTTGTGTATGTTGCACTTGGAAACTCTTATACTCAGAAAACTACTATCACTACTTTTACTGAGGTATCTGACGTAACACTGACGTCTGTTTAATGAGTGAGCAGCACTATAGCCTGATTTACTGTACAATAAAACTGATTCAACAGAAAGGCTTTTTGTTGTTGTGTCTATAATCCAACAATTAAAAATGTTATTAGTTCTCTAGCATGGGAAGCTTGTTAGTGCGCGTTGATTTGCGTAATTAAAGATAACTACTGGGTGGTAATGTTTTTATTAATAGTTTTGCAACGCCAAAAGGACCCGTGCTATTAGAGGGTGTTGCCACTAGAGGGAGACATTGTAACGAGGCGCAGACATCACAGTTTAGTGGCGAATACTTCAGATGCTGTAACAGAGCAGTGAAAAGTACCAGAGGCCCTGAGTAAACACAGTTCATTTTACTTGAATGCCACTGTAAAATTATACCACTTGAACACAGATGTTAAAAGAGCGAGTATTGTTAAGAGGCACAGCTTATATGGGACAGCTACATTTTGTATTTGTGGTTTTCTACATTGTAAAGACCTTAGGGTTGAAAATCAGATACTTATCGACACTAAAACTAAAAAATACTCAACCTAGATACTCATTATGCTTCAGTATATATACAAAAAATATAATAAAATCACATAAACATGACAAAATTTGAGTTTTCCTGGACAGTTTTAGTTTCATTTTGAGCTTTTTCAGAATTACTAGTATATGAGATCATGGTAACAAAAAGAAAGTATTATTTTGTATAAGAAAATTATGCTTTATTACTAAAAAAGGGACATGTTTTGTCTTCTTTGTGAAATCATAATCAATATTGAGTATTGAGTTGAAGCCCTAGTATCGAAACTGAAATGAGAGATAGTCATACATACTCATAACCAGGAAAGTACCAGGATTTTTATACAAATATCCAAAGGGAAAATCCACAAATGTTGAATCAGATCAGTTCTGATAATAAAACTGTCCTTGAACCTGCCTTGAACTTGACCTTTACTTGCTCTCCCATCGCCTAAATATAAAACACATTCAATAATAGCCCAGTTGAGTTGAATATCCCTGGATTTCAAAGTGATGCATCTAACACCGTTGCCATGGCAATTAGCAAACCAAAATATTACGTCTTTTGAGCGGACTAAAGACCTATACAGAGGAAACTGAAAGCCGTGAATAGTCCCACAGA
>KN505059.1:3865-14998 GCA_000787155.1 Scartelaos histophorus
TTGCATGTAATTATTATCTATATTATATCGTTTTTTTGATTGTCTGTGAACCAGGAAGTCAATAGTCAATAGTTAGGATGCTTAGAATGCATAAAATAAGTTAGGAACAACTTTGGGCCACTATTTAAGTTGGTAAAAGGTCAATCTGGTAGTATCGTCTATAGATAAAAATAAATTAATTAGAAATTTGAGGTAAAAGTGCAGTTTTTTTGACTCTCTTTTGTCTCCACTGCAGATTGAATTGACTTCTGTACGTTGCTATATAAAGTTTTGGATCCTCTGTAGGGGTTTTGAGCAGAAGTAAAATAGCCAGGTCAGTTTGTGTGAACCTGCTGTCAGTCTGGAGCTCCATAAGAGTCAGATGCCAAGAGACATCAAACTCAACAAGAACACAAGTACAAATGTATCTGGACAGGTCCGCGGTCAATATGAATGGGGAGCTCTGCGGGAGAGGTCTGCACCGCCAGTCTCGGCAACTCAAAGAGAAATATGGCATGTCATAGAGCATATAGCTACCGAGACAAAAGGTTTCATCAAATATTAATAAACTTTAAGGCAGACCTCTTGCTTTTAGCCACGTTATTGTTGTTTCCACTCACCATTACTCACTCAAAGTTGTATTTGGAGTGATTCGTGCATTTCCAGTCATTTATTCTCAAGACTCCATGTTGCAAATCAGCTCCTTTTTTCACCAGCACTAGCTTACTTCCACTTCTCTGTACTTACTTCATCTCCAGTTTTATTTTCTTAACCGGTGATACACATTGGATTATGCGGCACTGCGTTGTATTTTGGTACAAATGAAAAAAAAATCTCGCTAGTCTGCTTTGTTGTGACGACTTTTATAGCAACATCACCCCCCGCTGGGAACAGACAGTTTTCTAACAAGGAAGTTTGGCCTTACCAATCAGCGATCCAAGTCCCCCCTCCCCTCCCCTTCTGCTTTTCATTAAGTTCCAACTTTGTTATTTTAATTGCCGTGACTTCTTTTATTTTTCCACCGGAGCAATTAAACCATATTTGCACATTATTGCGGTCCCAGTTGAGTTACAGCTTGCCACCATCTCACATAACTTGACCTTAACTGAAGCATTGAATTATGACAGTCGACATGCTAAGGTTCACATCCAGAACCCCATTAATCACCACACTCCTGGGATATCACATTTGAAGCCATTCAGCCTGTAGAGGACTCCATTTAGCTGAAAAATGCACTTGATATTTTAATGCATTCCCAATAGGCTAGAGTCATTTGGCGTCTAGTGCTGTTGCAATACATTGTTTCTGAAATGGCACAGAGAGGAGTTTAGGTGCGTGTGGGGTTAAGTTGAGATCTGTTTTGCAATTCAAAATAGTTGTTGATAATAAAATTGGTCTCTAAATTAACTACTAACTTGTGAACCCATGAACCGTCATATTACACTATAAGGCGCATCTAAAATCATTCCATTTTCTCAAAAATCTAACTGAGCAATGTTGAGAGGATCCGGGCATGTTTGGTGCCGAAATCACCCAACTGTTAAACTTGTATTTTTGTGTTAGCTACAACTGAGAGTTATTGTAAATGACCTGAATAAAGTTCGATTTATCCGACACGCGTTTTGTTTCTCTTATTGTGCCTTATAATCCGATGCTCCTTATGTGTGGACAATGACACAACTGACATATTATTTGATACTGCGCCTTATAATCCGGTGCACTTTATAGCGCAAAAAATACGGTAATACATTGAATACATTGAAAGTGAACTTGCAAAATTAGGGTTAGAGGTTAAGTATGTAACTCTTTCAATTGCATCACCATAAACCCAACTTGTTTTCATGTACATTTTCTTTCTTTCGTTTCTTTGGCGACAATAATCAACAGAATGGATCTGTATAGTCTCCATTGAGAATGTATTTATATCTTTTTCTTTTCTATTATAGGTGCTGTTTATAGCATGTCCTAGTCCATATCTAAATATCCATAAAAAAAAAAAGTATTGGCTGTTTGAAGAAGATATTAATTGAGGCATTTGTAGTTTGATATTTGTGTCTTATCCAAAGTTGATCCAAAATGGCTCCATGCACAATTGGTGTTTTGGTGTATTGTAATTAATTTAATTACACTGGCAGCTTTTGAATGATGATATTGTATATTTTGTATTTGTTTATTTTCATTTACTTTATTTTAAAGAATTTTCCTCACTGACAGTAGCAATAAAACTGATTCAGATTCCGATCATATTTGTATATTTCTATTTCATTACTATATTTATTCCGTCGCCTTTCCGTGCCTCTTAACTTAGCATGAACTGCACTTTTTGTTTTGTTGTTTTGCCAGTGCGTGCCCAGAGCCCACACTCGTCTCTCCTGCAGGCGCTCCTCTTCTGCTGTATGCTCAGGAGAGTGCACAGCCCACAGCGCTGACTTTCCAATACCACGGACTCTGCCTCGGCCAACAGTCTGAGGAGGAATTATTTCCGGAAGCTGCGAGCATGCTAGTGGGCACGCAGAGAGAGAGAGATTAGAAGTGTTCCCTCGGTCGGCAGAAATACAATAGGTTAAACCACCTGCTGGCTTATAGCATGGCTTATATGCTCCAGCAACACTGCAGCAACTCAAGGTCTTCCAGTCAGAACAATAACACTCACTATGTTTTTTATATTATCAGAGGTGGAAAGAGTAGCTAAATCCTACTCAAGTAAAAGTAACATCACATAAAAATAATACTATAATTACCTAAGTAAGAGTTAAAAAGTATTTGAGAAAACTACCACTCAAGTAACTTAAAGACTGTCAGAATGTAAAAGATCATATATATTATTATGAGAGGAAAGCACAGGCATTATGTTGTATGGTATGTAGGACTGTTTGTCATGTTCATACCTTTGAAAATATTTTTTTATAATTTTATATACCATATTTTTCGGGATATAAAGCACACCGGATTATAAGGCGCAGTATCAAATAATATGTCAGTTGTGTCATTGTCCACACATAAGGCGCATCGGATTATAAGGCGCAATAAGCGAAACAAAACGTGTGTCGGATAAATCAAACTTTATTCACGTAATTTACAATAACTCTCTGTTGTAGCAAACACAAAAATACAAGTTTAACAGTTGGTTGATTTCGGCATCAAACATGCCCAGATCCCTCTCAACATTGTTCAGTTTTAACACTAAAATACAAAACCTGAAATCTGCATGGTGCATGTCTCTTAACAGGTGCATTTTGGGTCCTTGTACAGCACACGGCAGAACTACCGGTATGTTGCACAGTCGCCCTATATGTCGCCAACTGCCAACATAACTCCTCCTGACTCACGGAGTAATACGTTATTAGTCGTAATGTAACATAAAATCCGTTCAAGGTTAGTAAACACAACCAAAGGTCATACATAAGGCCACTGGATTATAAGGCGCACTGTTGATTTTTGAGAAAATGTAATGATTTTAGATGCGCCTTATAGTCTGAAAAATATGGTATGTATGTTCATTAGACCTTAAAAGACCCTCCGCTGCAAAATATGAGTTTTCATTTGATCACTCGTATTGAAAAAAAATATGGTATGTATGTTCATCAGACCTTAAAAGACCCTCCGCTGCAATATTTTGAGTTTTCATTTGATCACTCGTATTGAACACTTTCTACAGCCAGCATGAGGACAGAAATGGCAGCAGATATATATTTGTATAGTGAAGCCAGTGTAATAACTGTAATGAGAATGAGTCGATACAGCATGGTTAAAAGTTGTTTTAAGTCAACATTATCTTTCAGGTGACCTTTTAAATAGACGGATTATTCTATCTTTTATCTTTCAGCACTTTTCTTACAGTTATTTACCCTCGTTGCTATCTGTTGGTCTAACCTCTGCATGGCTCAGAACACCACAGGGTCGTGTCTTGGCCCCTCCCGTGTTGTCTGTCAATGTTTGCCTTTAGTATTAGACTCTTGTTGCCCCGATGGATAGAATTAATTGATTAATGCTTTTATCCAATTACTGCTCCCTCATGCAGTTAATCAGCTGGCAGAGGCTGGGACTGTGGCTGCTCCATCAGTGGGACTGGAGACAGGCAAATGTGTGGGGAATTATGACCTCTCTCACTCTCCTTTACTCGGGTTTTGATTCTGTATGTGGATTTGCACTGTGCATCGAATTACGAACAAAAGCAAAGTGTGGTGAAACTAGTAATTTGTACGATTTCTCTGAAAATGTAAACAACTACTTTAAATTGCCCATATTACATTTTTTTTTATTTTGTTTTTCCTTTTTTTCTCTATTTATAATGCTGTTTCCTCATTAAAACCTCATTAGCTACGTTTTGTTTCTCTGCTCAAACAGGAAGAGTGTGTTTTAAACTGCACACACCTTCACTAGAATCATTTGGATTATTTCAGATGTGGAATTGCCAATCTTGACTGAACTAAAGGTGAAAAGCTGCTAACTTGAGCGGAGCATTTTGAGTTTTGGAAATGCCTAATAATAAGGGATTAGTCAAATGTGTGAATGAAACAAAACGCTGTATGTACTTGATGAGGGTAACATGGTTTAACACTCACAAGAATCCATTTTGTGTAATGCAGGATCTTAAAATATTATGTTAAAAGGTTTAAGTTGATTTTGATGAGAATTAAGGAGAATTTTCCAACTGAAAAAAATAGAACCCAGTAAATAAATTATTATTCTCTTACACGAAGTAAGGAAAAGAAGAGTTTTTAATAATCCAAGGTGACATATTTGAAAAGAAATTAGAGTGCCTTGAGTAAATATAGAACATTTTGAAAGTATATTGTATAGGTAAAAGCAAAAATGTCTCTACAGGGACGTTAAAGTGTTTGGATGTAGGATATTCATGTATATATGTTTATGTTTGTGTGTTCGGTGTTTAAATGCTTTTGAATATTCCTTTATGGTGAGAGATTATTAGGGGAATTCCTATGACGTTTGCTAATTTCCATATTACTTTTGCATGTTTTTCTCTGTCACAACTCCTACTTTAGCACACAGAAGACACATTTACACCAAAATAGCATCACCTTTATTTCGTAAGGAGCTTTTAATGCTGTAATTTAACATCATCTTTCTTTTCTCTCTTACAGGTGGGCACAGAATCTTCCTGTGAATTCCCAGCCTGAGCGGAGCCAAAATAAAGGAAGTCTAAATAAAGGAAGACTCGGTGTTCTGCATTAAATATGGATTATTATGGATGGAAAAGACAGCTTCAAGAGACCATTTGTAAAAATCAATCCGCTTCAAGGATTTCGCTTAAGGAACTAAATTCACACTAGATTTCTGAGTTTATTTACGAAGATAGTGAAAACATCAGGCTAGACATTGGAAATACCAGCTGAAAATCATACAATATTTCTACATTTGTTTAAAATATATGTTCTTTTTTTTTTTTTTTTAATTTGGCTCAAATTTTAGCAATGACTTCAAACCAGAGAATTTTGATATTTTATGGATTTTTTGCCAGATTTGTTGCAGTATATTAATTATTCATGTGCATTTTCTCAATATGAACAACCAGTCATTATTCTCCAGTTGTGTTGACAATCTCAAGTGTCTATGACCAACAAAGAAACTGCTTCCCAACTAATGGATTAATCCAACAATTTATTTTTTTTTTCTAAGTTTTTTAAATTTTTTGGAGATTGCATTTGTATTCTTCACATTATATTTCCGTTCATCATGTGGAGACCTGGAGTATGGACCCTACTGGCGGCAGTGAGTTGTTTATGCTGCCTTAAACATAGCTGGGGTCAAACCGCAAGGACTAGTACTGCAACTTCAACCAAACCAGGGGACCGGGTCAAAAGAGGATGGGTCTGGAATCAGTTCTTTGTAGTGGAGGAATACACCGGCACGGAGCCACTATATGTCGGAAAGGTAAGATTTTGAGTTAATTAAGCATGTTATAGTCGTGTTGCCTTGCCTTTATCTTATTTATTAGTTTGCATTTAGAGTAATTCATGATTGTTGAGTAATTCTGAATTGTCCTGCATTTGAGGCTAAAATGATCAGAAAATATCAGTTTTCACCTATCCCCTATCTTCGCCCTGTGCTCTTAAAGGTCTGTACCAAATTGTATTCCCATGTATTTGAGCAAAATGTACCTGTACATTGTATAAGTATTTTATTGTCCGATAATCAGTAAGTGTGTGTTTACATGCTAGCTGTTGTTAGCTTCTCTATCTTAGCAAAACTTCTTTCCACTTCGCTCTGTTGTATTTTCACATTTTTAAGACTGTAAAAATCAAGTACAGTGCCTTTTATTATTGCAGTTATTCAAAAGTTTCAGACTCCAGTTTATACAAAAAAAAATCAGTGAAAAAGGTTAAATAACACCGCATTCTGCTACTACTGTTAAATAATATGTTACAGTCTAATTTTAAGCTCATAAACATTGCATTTGCGAATTAAATGAGTGTTTAAGCTTGTATCAATTCATATGTCATGACTTTCTATTGAAGAAATAAAATGTAAACAGCGCAGCAGTTAATTTGCATATACACTTACAAATGGGATTTCAAAGGAGAATATGACTTTAATGCAGTTATTCATTGCCCGGGGCGTGTTTGCTAGTCAACATGTTTGTATATGCACCATGCTGTTTCAGAGAAGTAGCTGCTCGGATAATAGTTGTCTTTGATATTAACAGAGACAAGTACACTTGAATTTGTTGGCAGAGCGGATCAAGGTCAGAATGTTCTCACATCAATTTTATTTTGTGTTTTTTCAGCTCTCTTATGAAAAAAAGCGTGTATAGTTTAGGTAATTTTCTTTCTGATGCATGAAAGGTATTGATGTGGCAAAGCAAGAAGGTCTTGGTTTGATTCTCAGACTGGATGTTTTTTCTTTTCTGGGTCGAGTTTATTTGTTTGTTATTTTTGTGACTTATTCTCCTCTGGGTATTCCCCAATATTCCCCAAAAGAGTAAAACAGGCACAATAGGCTCTAAGAAGTTGTGTGCAAGCCTGGTCTGGAATAGGTCCTTGAACCTCATCATGAAAATTACATAATGCAGGTGTTTGAAGAACCATAACAGAAATGTGGCAAATACAAAATAAAATTCATTCCTGAAATTAAATCAGTCAAAAGATCAGACAGACTTGTGCACTGAAAGGACTTTGATTAATTTTCATGACATGTTGAAGGCACCACTCTAGAGCAAAATTTAGATTCTTCAAAAACAGGCCCGCTTTGCTTTGATCGCTGCTTTGCACACTCTTGGTATTCCACGTATGAACCCTGACCTGGCCCACCCGTGAAGAGAAAACCATTTCAGGAGACTTCATCATGAAACTCTCTGAGAGAAGGATCTCAACAAGGCAAATGGTGGCGATTTTAAGCCATCCAAATCTAGATATTTAGAGTTACTTCACATATTAGGTGTCTTAAGATGGATGTATAAGATGTAAAATATTGAAAAAGTGGGCCTGAACTTTTGACAGGCAGTGTATTCTTAGCTTCCTGAAAAATTCTCTTCTTCACATCATTTGTCTGAAAAGATCTATTAAACCATAATGGCAAGTTTGCTAACAGGATCTGACTTCAATGTCCAGACATCACTGAATGCATTTTTCACCAGCACAATCTCAGACAATGAACATACGTCAATGTGAATCTGCTTCATATCAGCAAAGTGCCATGTTTACATTGGGGAATAATCACTTTTCGCTCTGGCCTCACTTCACTCCGCGGTCCAGTCATCCGTCACTGCTCCAAACGAACTCCGCTGATCTGACGAGGAAGGACAGGGCGGATAATTTGATCGGCTCACATGTGACACCCCATGAGGAGATGCCATAACACGGTATACACAGAGCCCACAGATCAAGCAATGACGCATCCAAACCACAAACATCAATCATATTCCTCGTCATCTTTGCCACAGAGAATCGTTCAGACATGGCAACCTCATATGTCATTTGCATAGAATTGATCTGTCTGCTGTTACATATAAGTGGTGATAGTGCTGTGTTTTTCTTAACCAGCAGCATGGGAATACATGAGCGTGTACAGTAATGTATGCCATAATGGTCCTATATTATACAAAACTTATCTTGTGAGCTTATAATGCCGTTAGCTCAGTCCTTCTTAAATAGTGTGACCTCGGGCAATATGTTTTTTTTGTTTTTTTTGTTTTTTTTTGCTTTACTAGAATAAAGTGTAATTGCACATCCCTTACAGTAGTGGGCAGTGACACTCTCACTGTCAAAGTATGTGCAGGGAGTATTGGTATTAGTCTTATACTGGTGGGTTTTATGCACCGAGCACATAGCGCTAAGCCAGAGATATGAAGTGCAGTGAACAAACTGTATGTAAAGCATATGAAGCGCTCGGTTTCACGGTGACTATGGTGGGAAACGAGGAAAGACTTGTGTTTACTGTATCTAAAAATGTTGACAGCAGACAGCCAAAATAGCCAAAGTAAATGATGGTGTCACGTAAAGACATTACATCCCAATCACGCCGTTAAACCCCTTAACGTACCCAATAATGCCAACAATCATCCCGCTTTGTGAATGCTACTTCAGTAACCCAGCGAGCACTGTTAGCATCATATAAGGCAGCAGTCCCCAACCTTTTTTGCCCCACGGACCGGTTTAATGTCATACAATATTTTCACGGACCGGCGTTTATGGTGTGGCGGATAAATACAACAAAATAATATGATATGACCTGCATGAAAACTGTGGTATTTTCTAAACATAATAATAAACACGAATCATCATATTATGCAGAGCAGGCTCGGTGCGTGGGAATCTCCTGTTGGGATAAATCTGTATTTTAAGTAGGACTCCTGATATTGTCTATTAAATGTAGCTTTCTTTTTCTTGGAAGTCATAGGCTCCTCTTCTGTCTCCTGGCTGGGGGCCTTTTCCTTTGCAAAAAAACTTTTGTTTTTTACGTTTGTTTTTTACTCATCATAGCTCCTGGGTTTCATTTTAGCGGTGACCTATCACATGACCGAGAAGAGCGCCTTGACCTGCGTCAAGAGTGACATAGACGGATGTAACAGAGAATTGGGTCATTTTTCAAAATTTTCTGTGCGGCCTGGTACCAAATGACCCACGGATCGGTACCGGTCCGCGGCCCGGAGGTTGGAGACCGCTGATATAAGGTATAAGGTGTCATGACACGAGGGCCACTAGGGTGTCACTTTGGAAACACAACTAAAACATTGGCTCTTGTATGTCGGCTTCTGAAGGCGAGGGTGTGATTTGTCCATGTTTAGTAGTGGTTCTGTGGAATGAGGTGGTGCAAAGTGTTTTCTTCTTAACAGAAAATAATTAAGAAGTGCAAAAACATTCATGACAAACACATCACATTGTGTTTTGTTTCATTTACACATGTTTGAGTAACTCTTTATCATTAGTCTGTCTACATCTGCAGTGCTCTGTTCCACCTTGTGATGTCATGAAGCTGTAGTTTTCAAGTCAGCTGCTACATTTTACCTTTTGTTCAGCAGAGATGGTCAATTCCAGGGCATTAATTTAACTTTAAACAAGTTAAATTACAAAGAGACAAACAAGTTATACATACATACAGTTGACGAACTACCTATTTTCGTCAGTCAACCTGAAAATTTACTAGAACCTATGGACCTAACTCCTACTACTATGCGCAATAGTAGCGTAGACCATAGGCTTGAACTTCAATGTGTGTGGTGTGAAAAATAAACCAAAAAAAAAAAAAAAAAACATTTGTGCACCAAACGCTGTCAGGAAGGTCTCAAAAATCCACACATAAATTTGCAAATAAATATAACTGCACTGACATTTGTGAATCACATAACATTTTCTTTGGAGCCGAGAAGTGCTTTTGTGAATGTTGTTACATTTATTTGTAAGTCATGAATTATATTTGTGAATGTCAGTATATTTATTTCTGGACCAAAAAATGTGTTTGTGAGTGCTGCGATATTTATTTTATAATATTAACACTAACCTATCTCCATATATTCTAACATGGCTTAAAGCTCATGTGAGGCAATTTTGTATAATGTATGACTTTTAATACAAAAAATGAAATGTTATTAAAGATATTGCACTAGATTATTAACTCTGAACTCTACTTAAAGCACTTCCTGTGAGATTGAGCAGCTCAGCAGCCACTGAACTGTACAGCTGAGGTTTGGATTATGTCCAGGCAGGTTTTGTGTGTTTTTGTTTTGGATTTGCAGCGTCAGTAACTTTGTCTGACCGTAAGATGAAACAAGATGGATGTTTTGATACCTCATTGTCCCCAGTGAAATGTGTCCTCTGCCTTCAGCCTGAAGTACAACACACAAAGCCCATCTGCAGAGCTTGGCCAGGAGTAGCGCACTTCATTGAAAAATCTGTTTATTGTGGGTATTTTAGGCTAATGAGGGAAATTGGAAACTGGGTGTTAGGAGGAAAGCCACCAATATTTTTATCCACACTTGAAACTCAGTCAAATTCCTTACAATTAAATATTTGGGAATATAAAAATAGGTAAAGAAGATTTTTTTTTTTCCTTTTTAACTTTTCTTTCTGCAGCTACAGGAACTGATTCCCCTGAAGAGTCAAACTGAGATGAGCAGATGCTATTCATATTCTGTTCCACTATGTCTGCCTCTTGGCCAGGTCTTGAAAAAAAGCTTTTATCCCAAAAGACTTCTGGTAAAATAAAGGTTAACTAAAAAAGTAAAAGTATTAAAGGTCCTATATTAGCTTTAGGGCATGTTATAATGTTGTTACTTCATCGCAAACATACCTGAAGTTTTGTTTTGCTTCATTCACACTTATTATTCGTCTTTCTACATCTCCAAATCTCAAAAAAATCAGTTCCATTTTGTGATGTCAAATAGTAGTGCTTTTCAGTAGAGATGGGAAATTCCAGGACTGAAATCATTCAAGTTTTTAGTGAAGATGTATTGAGTTTACAGTAGGGAACGTCTTGTATTACATTTTGAGAGAAGAACTCAGCTTAAATATGTAGGGTTTGTGCGTTAAACATGTGTGAACGAAAGAAAACACAACTTCAGTTACGTTTGCGATGAGGAAACATCAGAAAAAACTGTAATTTCGGGCCTTTAGTAGGTAAAAACTGAAGACAAAATGAACCTTTACGAAATAAAATAAAAACGTAAATCAGGTTTGGGATCATTTTGGAACAATA
>KN505064.1:9626-38236 GCA_000787155.1 Scartelaos histophorus
AAAAAAACCGTGACAAAATTATTACAGAAAACAACACATTTAAATAATAGGGTTTGAGAAATCTGTAGTGCTTTTAGTATACAGTTGAAACTATTTAATACACACAGATCTTTGAAAAAACATAAAAAACACAACATTATGAATGATCCAAACTAATTGAAAATATTGGTGAATTTTGGCAGATCATCAGCAACTACAAAGTGATGTTTTTATAAGGCTTTATCCAGTTGACAAAATAAAACTGATTGAAAATAGAGACAACACAAATGCAAAACATAAATTAGAATATCATAAATTAAATTAAGAGCTTTGCAGTGACATAAAATCTACTTGGCAATTAACTAAAAATAACGCATACATAACTGCTAATACATAAGAATTAGGTCCCTGAATGTGCAGATTTACTAATATGGAGTCTTATAGTGTAAGTTCTTCGATATCGTCATCAAACGAGGTAATGGCGCAGACGGCTGGTTTTGTCTCTGAGATCTGGATTGTACTTTTGGATGCTGTTGGGGGAGTGTGTGACCCTGAGTGAAAACCGTGCATTGCTTCCCTTCTGGATCTGACGCCATTTGAGCTGGGAGGACTACTGAGAAGGTCTGTAGTGTTGTTCTTCACACTGTCAGTTGTGGCTATGTTACCAAAGAGCTGTTGCATAAGGCTGGACTTTCTATCTTTCTCCATTTTGTTAACAATATCCTTCTCTTTGTCTGTGCCTGTTTTTTTGACGCTAAAAACCCCAATAGCCTCAAGCGCAGATCCCTTGTCCTCTTTGGGTGGAGTTGGAGGTAAGTTAGAAATTCCCCGAGAGGCTGTGTGTCCAAATGAGGGCGCATACTTTCCAAAAGCCAAGTCATCAGTTGATGTTTGAGTTCGGAATGCTCTTCTGCCCAAACCAGTTGTAACATCTCCACTCTCTCGCTCTGCTCTCCTCCTCACCCTTTCTCTACTTTCACGGCCGGTATTAGGCAGATTGTCTGTCTGTGTAAGGTTAAAAATTGAAGTGTTTGGACCTCTCTGCTCTGAAATATTTGTCAATGTTGGTTCATTAAAAATATGGTTATTTTTGGGTTGGTTTTGTTGGTCTATTTCATGCATCTTGGCCAGGAGATGCTCTTTCTTGCGATATGCTTCCTCTGCTGCTTGCTGAGTCTCCTGGTTCAACCTCTGAACTTCCTCCTGTACATGACCAGGTCTAGGACTTTTCTCCTCCACCTTTTGGTCAATGGGATTTGCTACATCCCCATTCAGTTCCTTTTTCCAGTCTGTAAAAACATTGGTATAGTATGTTATGCAACAGTTAATGTGTTACAGCATTTAAATAATAGTTTGTCTTACCTTCTTTTAATGTCTTTTGGGTCTCATCATTTAGAGCAGACTCATGACCCAATTGCTGTTTGTAATTTGCCTTTTGATCTTGGGCCTTTTCCTGTACTTGTACTTCTGTCTGACTCTGGTTTGATAGTTTGTGCTGGCTTTGTAGATCTCTATTAAGCTCCTATGAAATAATATCAAAACAAAATAAAGAAGATCAGAAGACATACAAAATAAATTATTGATCAGAATTCAGGGCCAGTTTACCTTGAGTGACAAATATTCATCATATTCATTGGCATCAGTGAGAGCAGGTGGAGGCGTGGGGAAACCAAGACTAGACAACTCTTGTTTGTCTTCAGTCTGCACTGCCACTGTGCTCATTCTACTCAACACTACATTTAGGAAAACACAAGCAACTTTAAAAAACAGGTCTAAGCCATGGAGAATCTAAATGCTCAGATAGCTGATAGACTTACATTTTCGTTTGGTGCCACTCTCCATATCTTTCCTTTGTGAAAGCTTTAACATGCGATTAGCATAAATGTTCTTAGCATCAAGTTCTCTATCTTTTTCCTTATAATAAAAAACAATGATTGATTATTAGAAAATGCAATTGTTAAATTAGTCAAAAATGCAATTTCGTATCACAATGTCAGTTATGTGTCACCTTGAGTTTGTTGGTCAGTCGTTCCAGCTCTTCTTGAAGAGTCCTGATTTCTTCCTGAGCAATGATGGCCTTCTTTTTCTCTGACATGAGTTGTCTCTGGAAGCTGCCAGCGCTCAGCTCAACACTTCGCTCCAACTCCTTTAAGTACGGAGACAGACAATGATGCATTAGGTAAAACTGAATAGAGCAATAAATATATTTATCAGAAAGTCTGTAAAAAAAACCAATACTTTTATTTTACGTTCAGCTTCCTCTCTTAGTCCTTTCTCCTCATCAAGTTTGCGAGTGAGCTCATCTCTCTGTCCCAAATCTCGCTGGTTGACAAGTTTCTTTAGTCGTGCCACAGTGGCCTGACTCCTCAGGAGCTGCTCCTCACTATACTTCAAACGCCGCTCGACAGTGCGCTCCCGCTCCTGAGTGCGTCTCAGCCGCTCACGCAGAACATGCACCTCGTTGGAGTGTCGGGAAATCAGCTGTGAAATCTCACTCTCTGTGTCGTCATAACGGTGTAAAGCCTTCTCTTGACGTAGCTGGAGCTATAATGTAAGAAATTAAAGAAACCCCAAATAAAACAAAATATAAATTACAGTACACTAAAAATGTGAAGTTAATTTGGTTTATGTGCACCTGTCTGAGTACTCGATTTTCTTTTTGCAGTTCTTTGGTGTGTTGTTGAAGCTCAGTAAGTGCATTATGTAGTTCATTAATCTTTAGAAGACGGGCTGAAAGCATTCGTTTTGTGACGAGGTCCAGGTCTTTGGATGGAGACGCCTCTTTGCTTTGTGAATGTGTTCCTCTACGAAGCTGCTGAGACCCATACTGCCTACCAGCTCGCTGAGGCCGTGGGGCTCCCTTGCGCCCTGCACCACCTGAGAAATATAGACTTATATGATTACTTTAATATGAATTGTACAAGTATATTAAACTATGCTTAAACAAAGAATATTCAAGAATACCCTTTTATATGCTACATTTTTTTCCACAGACCGAATTCTAAAAAGATGCCACATAATAAGCTAGCTCATAATGGGCAATAAATTACAAATTGCAATTTAATAATCTGAAATACCTGTCTTATACGGAGGGCTACTCAACACCCTTTTGGCTGGTTTTCTTTGTGGGGTTGGGGATGGAGAGCGGGACCGTGAGTATGATGAGAGAGATTGCTCTGACGGAGAATCATAATCATCCGAGTAATACGACTTCTTACTTCTTCTACTGTCTTCATCTGATATTTGGTCGCGGTCTGGGTCTGAATGGTAAATCCGTGTTTTTGAACGGCTGTCGAGTTCTTGTTTTTCTTCTTCATTCCTAAGTTTGTAGTTTTTGACAGAATGTGAATCTTTCTCTGTACTATGTACAGAATGGCGACTCACATCCCTGTTGTCTTCATATGGATCGGGCAAGTTTTCAGACTCCATGTTATTAATGGAGATTCTATGTAGAAAACAAAACAAGAGTTAATAATTCATTCTAACTGTTAAAACACATTACTGAATCACATAAAAAATTGTCACTGTGCACCAGAATTCATTTGATAACATTTTCCATAAAACGCAAGACTGATTATATCATTCATTATTACACAGCTCCTTGTCTCGAGACAGACTTCTAGTCATTATACAGAAGCACATGAGCACACCACTACAAGACAGTGTTTACATAATTTCAAAAAGTACATTTTATGTTTATATAGTAGTTATATAGTTATATCAAACTAAAAGTATTCACTGTCGAATTACATGAACAACTTTAAGTAAAGCATGCATCATCTGCCATCTAACAGCTCTTCAGCTGCGGCGTGACAGAGAGGATTAAAGAAGGTCATCTGTATTTGTCAGGTCTATTTTCCTGATGGCTTTAGAGTAAGAGCAATAAAAACATATTTAGACTGGCAGCGCGTCCAAAAAACAACCTTTAGCTAACGTGAACTGATTGAATAAACAGCCATGACGATGCCTGGCTGGCTAATTAGATTTTATGTAACCAAACACAAACAGTAGATGCAACGTTAGCCTAATAAGCTGACTAGCTTTACAATCAACAGGTGTTAAGGGTGACGTGTTTCAAAAGAGTCAAAACTCTCACATTTCGCCGCAAAGATTGTTAATGAAGGTCTAACTTTAAGCATCAACATTGATTACCCAACCTGGGATATATAAACAACAATAGTTTGTCGAGTAAAAGCTAAGCTGCAGCTAGCGGTTAGCATTACAGAATGAATAACTTCGTAGCTACCTCATGAAAAGGTGTCATCATCATTGTAAACAGGAACAATATCTTTAATAATAAACTATTCAGCAGTATAAGCGGTCCTTGGCAGCATGAATCGAGCAGCTTTCTGATGTAGTGGTGATTTTAGTTGCACACCTTCAGTCGAGACACTGACGCTCTGCCTGTGCCATGGCAACAGCAGCCCGTTGGACGGGACCATCGCTCAACTTCAACACGGACTGTAAAAACTGCTCACGGAGACGAAATAAAGCTTTTAATTAATCGATGACATTTTTAAACGTTCAATGTGTTTGACTTTTAACTATGAATATGAATAAATCCAAATTAAAAACAAACATAAATGACCTCATCCACACCGAATTTCTTTTGCTTTACTCTCCTTTGCCACAAAGAGGCGCTGTTGGAGCAGTTTTCTATGCTTTATTTTTTTATATACTGGGATTTTACCATCCTGTAAACATTGACTTAATAAAATATTGTCATATATGCTCTTTTGACAGAGTAAGTCATGAAGCTTCTAATAATAATTTTATACTCCATTTTATTATTCACTAAAAAACATGAAGTACAAAGCTATCAAGCGTACTAAAATAATAGCAACTCTCCCCTAAACACAACAAAATATTGTGCGTGGTGGTAAATATTTAATCGATAAACTTATACTTTTAGAAATTATTTTGAATAGTTTATTGTTTTAAAGTTTGGGGGCTGATAGACATATCTCAGTAAACAATTTGCGCTTGGCTAAAGTGTTTTATTAAGAAATGACTCGACCGGAAGTTGGGCGTTGCAGTGCGGAGTTAATCAAGGTTTAATTGAAATATGCGAGATGCGTCTATTGAAAGTAGGCAGAGGATAACGCCAAATTGTTAGTACAAAAAGACACCAGGATACTGGGGCACTTTGACACTTTGGGATACAATGGTAGTAAAGGTTTACCTCGCATCTTCAACGGGCTCTGTCGCGGTAAGTGGCAAACTCCGAAATGCTTTTGAGAGCTTGACATTTGTGCAGAAGTGACTGAGTAGCAGTAACAAAAGTACTGAGCATCTGTCACGTTTAAATATTAGTCTAAAAGTAATCTGAAATGCACTTTTCACTACGGTTAGGGTAAAACTGTTGCTTCAACAGGTCAGTGTAGCAGCAACAATTTTAGTGTCATTCACGCCGTGATCTGTTGATGCTTATTTTTATTTATTTATTTATTTATTTATTTATTTATTTTATTCACACTTAGTTTACAGTGTAAGAGCCCAATCTATGTATGTATTAGGCTGCAGTAGGTGCCCTCAGAGAAGAAAAAGTGTGTGCAAAAATGGTTATCAGAACTCCTGAGCAAATACCTTATGTCTTAGGTAATGGCTGGAATGAGTAATTTAAAAATCTATTTCTGTTATTGTTGGAGTCTACACAATTCTCATTATTCACAAGTTATTTTTAGTCTTATGACAAGCTGACCATTTAGGCGAGATTTGAAGCCTGTGTGTTATCTGGCTCATGTGAATGTAATTGAATTCCTGTAGCCTACAACTGGGTTACAAGTGATTGAATAAAGAGGTGACAGAATAGGGCTACATAGAAGACCTAGTGCTCATGGTAAATACAGTGAACAATTGATTATGTAGTCTTGAAATGGGTAGCTCAAAACAAAAGCTAAGTGGAGCAGAATAACAGGACCAAATGAGATGCAAAAAGGTTTATCCTCCTCATTATCTGTCTCATTCACGAGCCATACATACATTTAGCTGTCCATCTCACTTTATTTTAGGAAATAGGGGATCAATTTGTCTCATTTGGTGTTTCTCTATAAATCAGTTAGTGTTTAACCTTGTCATGTGTATTCATTTTTAAAAAAATAGTTTTTATAAGCGCTTTTTAGTTTAGGGATTAGGATTTCATGGTTGTCTGAAAGTTAATCCTTATATTTAGAATGATTGTTGTTTTTGTGTGTGTTGGTGAATTGAGTCTATATAATCCACTGTATCCATACTTTGATACACAGTAGTGTCTCTCACTCTCAGTGGGGGCCACATCTTAAATTATTTACACCGTTCCTTCTCTTTCATTTGGTTGCACTCACATCATACTGCATGAACAATTGGATTTATGATATTGACATAGTTCATAGTTCATTATTTTATTTCCTGTATCCATGTACAGTTTAAACCATCTATCTAATCAACCCTGTATTGTTTGTGATACAATGGGGCCATTGTGCAACCCAATGCCCATCAGGATTGCACTACATACTGACACTTTCATTATGTTTAGGGTTTTTAAACAAGCCACAACTGAGAGAAGGACTCACTCAAACCATATTAATTTCAAACAAAATGGTTAAAATAGAAGGACTTACACTTACAAATAGCAAATGTACTATACTGACTGTGTAACAAATATGCCAGATTTTCCCATTAGAACTTGTCCATGGGAGTTTTGGCCTCTATAAATAACGTTCACAATCACACAGTCTGAGAGGATCCCACAGGGAGCTGCAGGAACCAAGCACTAATCTGGGAATACTCACTTTGTTCTTTCAAGGAGGGATTTCCTCCTTTATCCATGATTAATGTACCAGTGATAGATGATAAAATGTTAATTCATGTTGAGGCCAGGTTGACCTGAAGAAGTTTTCTAGTCTTTTTTTCTGCGTCTGAGAATTAGAGGAAAACATATGCAAAACTACATAAATTAAGTTTAGTTTTAGATGTAGCATGTTCTGGAAGCAATTAATTCTTGTTTTAGTTTTTCAGTTCCTATTTCAGTCTTCTCAAATGTTAATGCTCCTCGCCATATTTCAATTAAGAAATAATAAAAAACATATATAACAACTATGTATCTTTCAAAATGTACTCTGACTCAACTGAAAAATAAACTCTACATGCTCTACATTAACCTTTTGAACATTTATAGTGACATACAAATAACAAGCACGATCTGGTGGACAGCAATGTCACGGAAATAGGGTAACCAGACGTCTCGAAAAATTTGCGCAGTCCCGAAATCTAAACAGTTGTCCCGAACCGCAGTAAATCTCATCTGGTCACCCTATATGGAAATTAGTCATATACCACAGGCTTGAAAAATATTGATATGTAATATGTCTGTCTATGTCCTTGTGTCCTCAGATAAAAAAGCATCAACAGGACGTGGTAGGCTTCCTTGAGGCCAATCGGATCAACTTTCAGGAGGTAGACATCACAATGTTGGAAAAAGAGAGATTGTGGATGTACAACAACATTCCCAAAGACAGGCAGCCGGAGAAGGGAAGACCAGTGCCTCCACAGATTTTCAATGAGGATCGATACTGTGGGGTGAGGGTTTTTCTATTCTGGGATTGTATTGTCTTTATATAAACAAAAGATGATTTTATATGCACTATCCTCAAATGACCTAGTGGAACACCTCCCTCTGCAATACAACACTAAGCCAGCAGATGGCTTCACATAAACAAACCAACTGCAGGCAGCTTTTATGCTTTGTATGTACCTGTATGAGCAAAATATAGCACATACTGTATGTTCATGTTACTTCTCCTTCTTAACCCCAAGTAACAGGATATAGGTCATGGACTTTATAAGAAGTATACATACAGTCTATGATCAGCAAAACAAAATATGCCATCATTGCTATTGTACAGATGAATCTGATAATAACAGAATAAAATACTAGGGTAAAATGTTCTGATGGTCCTTAGTTATGCCTCAGTCAGATTGCATGCTTCCCTCTAATCCCAATGTAATCCAGTTTCATGAACGTACAGATAATCTGCTCTGCCAGTTGTCACTCTCACTGACCAAGGTAAACCAATGTCACTGCTAGTACATAAAACATGGCAGCACAATAGGGCCATGTACTGAATGTAAACATACTGTATTATGCAAAGGTAATGTCCTCCTTTTGCAGGACTATGAAGACTTCTTCCAGTCCAAGGAAAACAACACAGTGTTTGCATTTTTGGGCCTCAAGTCAAAGCCCTCTATAAAAGTAAGGAGTAATTTTATTTGATGGAATCATGTTACAGTCATGTTGGACTCTCCAAAACTGGCAGTGTTATTTCTTTTTGTATCATATAAATACAAGCTCTGTTATATAATGCATATGTATTTTTTCCAGGATTCTGAGTCCTGAAACATGTGGATGATTTATACAAATATCTTAAGAAGCCATGGACTCTCCCTGTGTTGCATTAGCATATCAAACTTTTCATGTATAATCTTTTTGCACACAAATTGCCAAACACCAGAACTCTGTCCTGCTCTTCATCTTCAGCCCAGAGAGCCATGGATTTGTGCTTTTGTGTTTTTAATTGCACCAACTGCTCCACAACTATTCCAGCCAGCAGTCTTAGTTACTAAGAGTAATTTCTGGATACTATATCTTTATATTAAAAGCAGTATCTTTATACCTTGTAATTGTAAGCAGAACTACAGTTGCAAAATGCTATGAAATTCACGCTTAGTTAGATTTATTTTGGATCTTGTCTGTATTGTATGATTTAGATAAAAAGAAAGATACATGTTTTTTACACTTTGCTATCTACTAATTGTACACTTTGTTGAAGAATAAATTACATTATTTCCAGCAATGCATGAAAATAGCAACTGTTACTCAATTGATTTTAGTTTTCAAGTAATAAAAATTGCTGTATTTTGTTAGATTAAACTTCATTTAGTTCAGTTTTGTTTTTGTTCATCCGAACACTTGATTGGTCTTGTTTTCCTGTATATGCGCTAATTTCATTCAGATTAAAAAGTAAAACATTATCCTTTAGTTTAGGCTACAAATCTCCTGATGTGCTGTTGACCCATCTGTCCTGATTTGGACTGAAGTGGGAGGCAAAAAATCAATACAGTTGTTTACCAGGTCAGTATATTCTTTTAAAGATACAATATTTTACTTTTAAGATTTAAAATTAAATGGGCCAGATGTTCTGCAGGGGGCAGTTAGGTTTGTTCTTGTGAAATTTGGACTTTTGCATCTCAAACCACTGGATTTGTTTGTGACTGCGAAAGAATATGATTTCTTCTGTTGTTTTAATGATTGATCAGAGAGTCAACAAATGTCCCGTTTGCAGTCCATTTCCCGGCACTCTTTTTTTTTCTTGAACATGTCCACTCTGCTCATATGAATTCTATAATGTTTGAATGAATTCAGTTTGAGCATTGTTATTTTAAGTTATGAGATTGTTGTTGTATTGCTGTTTTTCTGAAACCAACAACTTTTAAAAAGCTGATATTGGTGGTTGTAAGCTTCAACATGATCTTCGCTTCATCTGAAAAGAGCGTATTTTATTGGTTTATTGGTGAGTTTTTATTTTCATGTTGTTTTAAAGAAATGCTACAGCCAACAAAGCCAATAAATATTTTGCATATAAAGTAGCACTTTTGGTATTTAGTTGGAATTACTGAAATTTTTGTGGTAAATGTATTGTTTTCATCTGGCAGTGTTCTTCTCACTTTTGTTTTGATTGTTTATATGTACAGTATGTGAACTGAGTTGGTTTGAAATTCATGTTATTTGTTCTTTTAGGTTTTCTGCCACTAGTTGCAGGTCAGTAGTGCTGAAAATGTCTAAGATTTTTGTATGGACTGTGTGGACTTTATCCAATTAACTGAGTTCTCGTATGTAGAGTGTAACAAAATCCGGCTGGTGGGTCCTTCAAGGTGCTCTGGCAGAGTGGAGGTCTTCCATCAGGACAGCTGGGGTACTGTGTGTGACGACAACTGGGGCCTGTCCAATGCAGAGGTGGTGTGTCGCGAGCTGAGCTGTGGAACGGCGCTGGAAGCCAAGAACTTGGCCTTCTTTGGGCAGGGGAAAGACCAGATCTGGCTGGACGATGTGCATTGTACTGGACATGAGCAGTCTCTCATAAAGTGTCGACACAGACCTTTTGGGGAGAACAACTGTGGCCACGGAGAGGATGCAGGAGTCATATGTTCAGGTACTTTCAACAAATAAGTAAACTAACTCAAAGTCAAGTTACAATTTAGTGCATTATCAATTTAATCCTCAGCCACATCAAGTGGTGCAAGCCACTTTTAGCACTAGCTGCTCTAGGTGTTAGTAATAGACACATGGTAAGAAAAAAAAATGGCTTCTCTGGCTTCAACCAATCAGTGTCTTGCCCAAGGACTCATGTTTGTGATTTGAACCACATAAAGAAAAATTCTAGTCAGTCTATCATCAGAGTGTCACTTAATACATTGAGTACATAATGACTTGTAACGTTAATGTGTGCAATAAAGGATGTGTTATTAATGCCCAGTGTCCATCAACTAACCTTCTATTAAATGCTTGCAGAATATTTGCGACTGCTGAATGGCACTGACCTTTGTAGTGGTCGATTGGAAATCTTCCGTAATGGACATTGGAAGAGAGTGTGCTCAACAGACTGGGGGGAGAAGGAGGCGAGTATCATCTGCCAAGAGCTGCACTGTGGTCCTCCTGATCTTACTCAAAGTGGAAAGCTCCTCTTTGGATCTGCAGCCAGAGAGGGCGGAGTCAAAACAAGCTGTGGAGGAAATGAGACCACTTTCTCCAAGTGTGGTCATCAAGAACTGCAGGAAATCTGTGAGGATGCTACTGTTGTCTGCCCAAGTAAGTCATTTTTACTATATACTGTGATACACATTAACTTAAGTACTTTCTGAGTGCATCTTGTGAAATACCATTTCATGTTCTTTCCTTAAATATCACAGACAATAAACCAATCCGAGTGGTCAATGGAACCAACAGGTGCTCAGGTCGAGTGGAGATCTACCATGCTGGACAGTGGGGCACCATTTGTGATGACCATTGGGGCATGCACGAGGCCAGTGTTGCATGCCGCCAGTTAAACTGTGGAAATGCAGTGACAGTCAAATACAAAGCTTTTTATGGCATGGGCACTGACGAGGTTTGGATGGATGATATTGACTGCACTGGGAGGGAGAATGCTCTGGCTGAGTGTCCACACAGAGGCTTTGGAGATAATGACTGTGACCACAATGAAGATGCAGGTCTAGTATGCTCAGGTGTGTGTCTTTAGGCTTTGTACTAAATATGAGCAATTGTAGTATGGAGTTTGTAAAGCAGCTCATGCTGAAAAAACCTTAAACATTTTAATGATATTTAGCTTCAAACAATGTTCAAAAAACAGGTGTGAAAATTTTTGTGACTTTTTTGCACATTTAAAGCAATATTTGTCAACTTGGAGAAAATGTAAATAGTTAAATATAAATATTAAATATTACACCTAAATGTTAAATCTTAATCTAAATGTTATATCTAAATCTAAATGATAAATCTAAATATGAAATATAAATGTTACATTTATATGTTTTGGGTGAAACAAAATATTACAATATTTTCCACAGTTTATAAATTCTTCATGAATATTTTGGCAAAGACAATTTTATGCTGTTATAAAGCACCTTATTCACATTAAGTTAAATGTGTTTCACATTGTGACAGACTCTGTCCTCCATTACACACACACTAGTGATGTGATATTGTTTGCTCACCTTCCGTATGGGGAAACAAACACTAAACAATTGAAACATGTGTAACCATACGTAGCTACACTTACCTCACATTCTCCATAGGCTGTTAAACAAACCAACCCTAGTTTAGTTAAATTAGACATGACCAGAACCCAATGTTACGTGATTTGCCGCTAAACGGCTCTGTTATCGTCTCTGCTTTGCCTTCATTGGACATGATCCTGGAGTGACCGAGTGTGAATGCAAAAACAATGCTTGATGATGATGATGATGATGATGATGATGATGCCTACGTAAGTGAAAAGGGTGGCGCGATCAGCAAGCAAGCATTGAAAATGTCATTTCCGTGAGCCTGCATGTTTAATAGTTTAAACAAGTTCGTTATTTTAATAGATCCATAGTTTAGGCCTAAAAATAATTAGATTAAAATCAAAGCATGTATAATAGCCTACCTGTGTCAAAATCACTTCCCAGAATATTCATAAAGAATTTATAAACTGTGCAAAATATTTTAATCTCCCTCTCGCCACTAGGGGCTGGCAAGCAAGCAACCCTTCTCGCTTCTCCTGGAGCTAAATATTTAGTTTCACCCAAAACATTTAAATTTAACATTCATATTTAACATTTATATTTCACATTTAGATGTATATTTAATATTTAGATGTAACATTTAGATTTAGATTTGACATTTACATTTAATTATTAGATTTGGATTTAACATTTACATTAACATTTAACATTTAGGTTTAATATTTATATTTAACTATTTACATTTTCTCCAAGTTGACAAATATCGTTTCAAATGTGCAAAAAAATAAGTACACCTGTTTTTTGAACATTGTTTGAAGCTAAATGTCACAAAAATGTTTAAAGTTTTTCAGCATGAGCTGCTTTACAAACGGCACCCCATATTGTAGCTGTATGAAAATGCAACATCTTACCATGCCATTGACCATGAGTATTGACCAGCAACCCTCTATTTTATGCTCAAATAATAAACAATTAGGAATTATTATCGCAGACTTGTTTGTTCATTCATTATGTAAACCAAAGCACAGTTGAGCTGTTGAACAGATGGGTCCAAACTACAACATACTGTGGTGATTGCTGGTTCTAATATTATCTCATTTGTGCTTTTCTCTCCTAGAGTCTGTCAGACTGATCAATGGCACTGACCGCTGTTCTGGCAGATTGGAGGTTTTTCATAACAGCCAGTGGAGCAAGATCTGCAACAGTAACTGGGGCATGGCTCAAGCTAAGATAGTGTGCAGGGAAATAGAATGTGGAGCCCCTCAACAGCTTCATGAAAGTCTGAATTTTGGAGACAGTGGGGCACAAAGAGGTTACACAGCCAGCTGCACTGGAAGTGTAGACTCAATCTCTCAGTGCAGAATACAGGAGAGCAGTGGATCGTGTGATGGAGTTTTTCTGTCATGTGCAAGTAAGTGTGAAAGTGTATATTGTTTTGGATTTCTCTGAAAATGGGATTTGTCCATCCTGTAGCACAATGGCTTCTTTCTTGTTAGGTGCATGTGTGACTGTAATTTGCCCATATTAGGAGGATGGGTGTCGTAAGCATGATGGGTAACACTTGCATCTAAATAGTTTTATTAAAGAATGTAGAAAGACCTAATTCATAATGAACAGAAATTCATTAAAATTATTCATGTGAAGTCAATCAGTGTTCCTAAATGACCTGTTCCTTATGGATTAAGTCTTTGCTCATGCTTTATTAAGGTTGATTAAGGTGTAATTAGAATGAAGTATAACCAAATAATGTATACTAGACTGTAAGCATCATAATTGTCTTTATGAAGGCGTGCAGCCCCTGAGGCTGGTCAATGGCACTGACCGCTGCTCTGGCCGAGTGGAGATATTTCATGACGGTCAGTGGGGGACTGTGTGTGACGACATGTGGGACATCCGTGAGGCCGAGGTGGTGTGTCGAGCCATGGACTGTGGCTCTGCTCAGATGATCAAAACCAGTGCTTTCTTCGGCCAAGGCCACGGGTACATCTGGCTTGATGACCTGTCCTGTATGGGCAATGAGTCTTCTCTTGTACACTGTGAGCGTCCTGCTTTTGGAGAAAATAACTGTGGCCACGGGGAAGACGCTGGCGTAATCTGCTCAGGTATTATTGTCTGGGCATTAAAAAAGTCAGCCTGCCTACCTACTTACTTAATTTGTGACTTTCATGGCAAGATTGAATAAAAAGTCATTAATAATGCATACCGTAAAGTTAAATTGCAGTATTCTGAGCAGCTTCAACCCCACCCACCATATGAAAACATTTCTAAGTTCAAATTTTGAATTTTATCAGAACTGCAAAAAAAAGTCCACTATCTTAGCCAGTAATATTGCTAGTCTACTCCATCTGGTGGTTTGTTGTTATAACATTTGTTGTAACATTTTCTTTCTAGCAAATATCCGACTGAACAATGGGACAGATATGTGCTCTGGCCGAGTAGAGATCTACCATAATGAGATGTGGTCTCCTGCTGTGTATGTAAACTGGGGAATGAATGAGGCTACAGTGATTTGTAGAGAGATGAACTGTGGAGATGCTGTGTCTGTGTTAGAGTCTGGGTCTCACAATGGGCTGCTGGGAGGTCTCAAAGTCAGCTGCAATGGCAGAGAGAACTCTATCACTCAGTGCACACTCCAACAGTACACCAAGACCGGCAGCAGCCATCTTGGACAGGCCTCTATAGTTTGTTCAGGTAAGTCTATTCTCCATTGAGCATTGTGTAATAGTGAAGGTGTAGTAGGGTCACACCACATATATGACATATAGCAATAATTCACAAAGATAAAAAATGTACTTTCAACTGTGCCTTTAGAGAATGGTCTGACTAATCCATTAAAGTCTGACTGTAACTGATGTATAGTTGATGGCGACTGTCAAAGCTTCTCTTATACTGACCCTAACTTAAATCTTAAACTTAAACCTAGTTATTTTTCTCATTTATGAGGTTTTGTCAGTTATATGAACAATATATTGATGTTGTGAGTATATGCGCTATAGTTATACTCATATTCTGTATAACTTTCAGGTAATGTAAAATTAGCGAATGGGCCCAATCGCTGTGCCGGCAGAGTGGAGGTGTACAACAAAGGCCAGTGGGGTAGTGTGTGTGGGGAGTCATGGGACCTGAATGACGCCTCAGTGGTGTGCCAGCAGCTGAAGTGTGGGAGAGAGCACAAGATCAGCACCACTCCAGACTACGGGCCTGGGTCAGGGAGGGTCTGGGTGGATCAGATCGAGTGCAATGGACAAGAGATGGCCGTATCACAATGTGCACAAAATCCATTTGTAGACAGGACCTGCAACATCACCTCACTGGCTGGAGTTATTTGTTCTGGTACGTCTGATCTATATCTGACATTATGAAAAAATATATGGCTTAGATTTATTATGGAAAAAATTAAGTTTTCTGACAATTTCATATAGTTACTTTGCCAGGGAGTGTGGCATGACCAAGTTACAGGTCAGATCTGTAGAGAGGCAACCCTGCTTACAGTATCAGAATGCATACTTTAGGTATGTAGAACAATTAACCTGTAACCTGTTATTGAATAAACTAAAGACAGAAGTTTAATACCAAATTCCTCTACTGGGACAAGCATGTGGTTGAGCCTCCACTAAAAAGTCCTTTTGTGCCTTTTTAAAGTTTTATTTACTTTTAACTACACATGCATTACATTACACACAGGGACTCATCTGACTGAAAAAAATGTTAATGACATTTTTAACATGGAATTTTCTTGATTCTACAGACAGTTTGAATGTTCGTTTGGTTCAAGGAAATGACTATTGCTCTGGGAGGGTGGAGGTAATGTCTGGTGCAGTTTGGGCCACCGTCTGTGACGCAGATTGGACGATTCAGAAAGCAGAGCTGGTGTGTGATATCTTGGAGTGTGGACACGCCATTAGTGCACCCGGTGGAGCACCCTTTAACCCAGGAACAGGGCTCATAATAAACCCCAGCGACACATGTTTTAGCAACAGGACCACTCTGCAGCAATGTGTTAAAAACGGCTTCAAAACATCTACATGCGGACATGAGAGAGATGCTGGAGTTGTTTGTGCAGGTATAGGAAGTTAATTTATTTATTCATTTTTATTACAATAATACAATGCAAGCCATAATAAATCATATGTACGGAAGTATTGACATATTGACATACATATAATATGAAATTATTCACACATGTAATTATTCAATGTATTTTTATATAATTTTTTATTCTAAAATCATGTTTTAAATTAGGATATTTATTTATTATTGTTTTGTACATATTTCCCATATTTCACCATACACTACATTAAAGGTTTTGACCAGAACAGCCTTAATTTCTTTCTGCAGCTTCACTTCGACTCATGGGTGGCTCAAACTCCTGCTCTGGGAGAGTGGAGATCTTACACAAAGCCCAGTGGGGAACAGTTTGTGACGATGACTGGTCATTATCCAACGCTAAAGTTGTGTGCCAGCAGTTGGGGTGTGGCCACGAACTGTCTGCTCCCACCAGTGCCCACTTTGGGAGAGGTGACGGTCCAATATGGCTGGACAATGTGCAATGCACTGGAGAAGAGTTAGCTCTGTCACAGTGTAGACATCCAAAGTATGGAGTAAACAACTGCGGCCACAGCGAAGATGCAAGTGTCATCTGTTTAGGTATGTCAATAGCCCAATCTATTATAATGGGCATAATATCCTTACTAGTTCTGTGATGTGTCTACTGATGATGGTAATAGCCTATGTAGCCCACTACTGTAAATATTTTACTAATGCAACAAATACATCTTTATAATCAGTAAGCAGCCTATACATTAGGTATTTAAAGCTGATACTCAAACTAACTTGGCCTTTCCTCTACATATGCTAGGCAAATAAAGTATATTTCTTTTGTAATTTTCAGTAACCTTATGATAATGACAGGCTCAAAAACATTTGTAGTTTCAGGTTCACGTATATTTTCTAAAGTTTTTGTGGTAGTAGCACTTGGATATTGATTTTTTTGGACGTCTAATAAAAAGAGAAAGACTAAGTTCTTATTATTAGGACAATGTGTAATAGAGTAGACTATCAGCAATAATGGTAGAAGAAATTATGTTTTATGTTTTGTCAGTTCAGTTAGAGTCCTATATTTTATTTTTCACATTTTGTTATTTTTATATTTTAGTTTGTCTGTAAATATTTTTATAGAATAAACCTTTTGTAGTTATATAATATTTTGTAGGTGTTTCTACAATATTTTCTATTGAATTCAGTGGCTTTGCAATATGTTGCCTGATTTGTCTTCTGTTGAAAGTATTGAACACATTTTCTTTTAGGTGCTATCAGTAAACCACAGTTAACCCTGAGCTCTGGCCCAGAGGTGAACTATGGCGACCGAGTGGAGCTCACCTGCACTGTGGTCACAGAACAGCTGGGTGGAACGTTTGTGTTGAGAAACAGCCAAGGATCTCTGAAAATGGAAAGGTTTTCTGAAGCACAAGCTGCAGTCTTTGTCTTGCCTAAGGTCAACTTCACTCAAAAGGGCTCCTACTTCTGTGAATATAAGAAGACAGTGCAAAGTCAAGTCATCACTTTCCCTCAATCAAATGTTGTTGATTTGTCTGTTAAAAGTAAATAACTTGGTATTGATAGATACATTATGTAATATGTAACACTACAAGTAAAATAACAACTATTTTTGTCCAAACAGTAAAATTGGAAAAACCCAGTATCACCCTGACCTCCCCACACGCCATGTTGATCTACAGCCCTGACAAGTTGACGGTCAAAAAAGGGGACAGCTTTTTTATCACTTGCTCTGTTCATTCTACCTATGCTGGAGGCTACTTCTATCTCACCAAGTCTAACACCAGCAGAAGTGAACCCAAAGTAGCGTTTAGTCACTCTATATTTTACATGGCCAGTTTTGAATTCCCATCAATACAGTATGAGCACCAAGGACTGTATAGCTGCCTGTTTGCCGTGAACATCTCCTCACAATCATTCTGTTCGGAAGCATCCAAAACTCTTCAAGTCACTGTGGTTGGTGAGTGCCTAATGTTGAATTTTATATAGCCTAGCATTTCTCTGTCTGCATTTTTAATAGTTATTATATTCATCTTTTTTGACAGATGGGTCCACATCCTCTACTGTCTCTGGTGTTATTGCTGGTATAGTGGTATTGGTAGTAGTAGTGGTCATCGGTTACATGCTCTGGAGGAGGAGGAGATGGGGTGCCGGTAGGTGAAAAAAAAGCATGCGTGGACTGTTGTAAAAAGGATGTGAATGATTAAGGTCAGTGCTTCCCAAACTGGTACTAGTTCCACTGGTTGTATAAATAGTTCACTGTGCAATGTTCCTAGTGGACAGGAGATGTCATTGCATTGCCTGGGATTTTCCACAATATGGCATTTAACTTCATCTATCTTGCATTATTCCATTTCAGATGATTTTCTTGCTAATCAATACCTTCAAAACACATATTCTCACCTGTAATTTGGTCTGATGGCATTTGCATAAGATGTTTATTACCGTAGTGTATGACATTCCACTTCCAGTTATAATAACTCCATGGAGACAAACCGGTTTGAACAGAAAAGTTACACAGTGCACTTATTAAAGGTATTTTGGAAATAATTTCTTAGACAAAATTACTTCAGCATGCTTGTGTAAGGTCTCATTTAAAACCTTCCTATGTAGTTCTTTTAGTTGGAGGTTGTTTCTGTTAAGATCTGGTCTTAAGAACTTAAAGCTTCCCTCATGTTTCAAGTGCAAATATGCATACTCTTTGTGCCTGCTCCGATCCTAAATAAAAGGCATCTTCATTTTTTATACCAGTTATTAAAACAATTTGTGTTTTCAGGTACCACGGTGACCTTTAGCAACAGGATGGATGGAGCAATACAACAAAATAAGGATGAGAAAAGGAACAGACCCTTAGACGACAGGTATATTTTCACTAAGGTTGCATGTTGTCAGTAATAAATATTGTTATATTATTAAACTAATCACAGGTGTAATGTTTACAGCAGAGACCAAGGTGCCCAGACTCGTCATGTATTCAATCGTGTTTTGGAAGATAAAAGTGCAGACGTGGACTTGGATAACACTGTTGAAGGTGACTCTGAGGATTTAGCTGGTAGAATCTGCTATGAGCTCGAACCACTTGTTACACCATAAGTCATCATTGGAAAAAAGACAGTACATTACGATTTAGTATAAAAAAAAAAAAGCTACAGCCACATTTTTGATGCCAAATTGTTGTTGTTCCAGAAATTATTAATAAAAATATGTATTGAGCTGAAATCGACTGTATCATATGCTAATAATAGTTTGAACAGCAATTATAATGTTAATGTTTTAATGGATAGTTGCATATGAAGAAAACTTGTCAAGAGGACACTATGCAGTTATGAAAGCTTTGTTTTGTATTCCTCTTTTTTACACAAAAATATTTTACTATTATAATATTAATATTACACTCACTTTTAATTTACATTGATTTAAACTAGTGCAATAAATGTACAATGGATGGAATTGCTTTATGTAAACCTCAGTAATTACATTTTTACTGCATCATCATTTTATAATGATTACGTGTCATTAATAAAGTTTATTAAGACCAGTCTTCAAACTCTCTGTGATTTTGCAATTGTGTGTGTGTGTATATGCGCATGCGTGGAAAAACAAGCTCCAACTGGAACCCCTGTTATTGGCGGGGTGTGGCTGCTTCCCAGGCAGGCAGAAAACCATGTCCAAACCTGCTCACCTGGTCTGTCACTGACACATTCCTCCTTCACTATTGCACCTAAAACAACAGTCACTTGAGTCATTCTCCCCCTTCCAAGTGTGGATCTGTGTTTACTTTTGTTTCATTGTTTTTTGTTTAAGTAGATTAATATGGCACTTGTGTTGTATTACTCCAGTGTCAGTGGAAATACAGAGGTAAGTGTAATGTGTTTTTATGGTTTGAGTCTGGTTCTTAGTTTTTTAGCCTCTACTCTCTATGTGTGTACTTCTAGAAATACAGCTCTGAATGATATTGTACTTTTTCCAGATTAAGAAAAAACAAGAAAAGATCATTATGGTCCTTACTGGTAAAAAAATAAATTTTAAGGCTGTGGATATTTCTCAGAATTCTGATGATAAAGAGTTAATGAGAACGATTGCGGGCGATTCCACAGCCCTGCCACCTCAAATCTGCAGAGGTAACGAATACTGTGGGGTAAGTATCAGTTTTGAAATGCATATAATGCATTTTGATTTTGAGGCAAAACAACAAAACAAAACAGAATCAAATGCTTTTTATTTATCTCAATTTGCCTGTTTATCTGTTGCAAGTTACACAAGACATACTATATTTAGACCTCTTTGCTGGTGAAATTGAGGAAATATCAAACTCATTACGACTCATGTTTGTACATGTTTTATACATACATACATACATATATAATGTGTGTGTGTGTGTGTGTGTGTGTGTATTTACCTGAATATAATGGGCATAATATCCTTACTAGTTCTGTGATGTGTCTACTGATGATGGTAATAGCCTATATAGCCCACTACTGTAAATATTTTACAAATGCAACAAATACATCTTTATAATCAGTAAGCAGCCTATACAATAGTATATTTCTTTTGTAATTTTCAGTAACCTTATGGCCCATTTCTTTTTCCTGTTTTTAGGACTTCACAGCATTTGAGAATGCAATCGAAGAAGAACGTCTAGAAGCCTTTCTGAAAGTGTGAAATACTAGTGTTTTGGGGCATCTTTGACTTATAAAACAGACAACATACCAAAATAAAATCTAATATTTACGCTCATGTGTTTTATATATATATTTGTGTGTGTGTGTGTGTGTGTGTGTGTGTGTGTGTGTGTGTGTAGTATTATTAAGTATAAGTATTATTTAATATTAAATGTATGGTGATATGAGTATCAGGGGGTTTGAGATCGTCTCAGGGGAATTTTGGACAAACTGTATAATCTACTGTATTTCATTATATTTTAGAGGTCTACTAAGACATGGCTCAATAATATAAGACTGTATTCCTTTCTTCATGAGTTTATTTTCTTGACAGAGTCCATGCCCCCTGTCCCTGCTTTGATAGATCCAAAGACTGTATATATTATCTTATATGTTTTATCTTTAAACAGACTTTTTATAGACCCCTGCTCCTGTGCAGACATGAGGCTTCAGTCTATGCTAAACACACGTTTTGTGCTGCATTTATTATGGGATTCTGCTGCTGAGGGGGAGAATATCCCCGTGCAGGTTGCGCGTCACTATATATTTAAAGACATGGTTCAAACAATGTGCATTATTAATAGATACGATATCATTACATAGACATATATTAATTATTATTTACTTTTAAAAATTAAGTTAGACAAATTACAATACAATATAATAATTATTATAATCAGTAAAATAAAGTAATTAAACTGAGTAATTTAACTGCATTAAAATAATTCACCATCTTAAGGTGTTCACAAAACAGAGAGAAAGAGAGAGAGAATAAAGCATTTTACAGCATAGACCGTATATGGTTTACAGTATTACAGTAAAATAAAAGGTTTATATATCTCACAAACAGTACAAGGACTTGTAACAATCTTACGTCGGTGGTGAACAAAATCAGTGGATGGATATATAGACTAAAATGTAAATTAATGATTAAAAATACGCTAAATACGTTTCACTATGATTTCAGGCAGACGCAGAGGCACCTATTACAAGGGCATGGGTCCTTTCAAGCAAATAAAGCAATGTCGCGCGCGTTTGACGTCCTCTTTACCCGCTGACCGAGTGGAGGAACGGGTGTGTTTTCAGTTTTACTTGTACAATCTGTGGATTTTAACAACCATCACACCTTCAAAATGTCTATTAAAGGGCGATATAAGAATAATATTAACCCCTCACATTTATTGCTTGTGTATTGCAGAACTTTAAGTCCTACATCCATCCTTAATCTACAATGGCCGAGGAAGGGTAAGTGTCTTTCTACCTTGTTCCCAAAGCGGCAATTTTGCATATAGATAAGTAGATTTTGTCTGAAATTTTATCGCAATTGAAATGTTTTTCATCAGAACTTATATTGTGCAAAGGGTACTTCTATGGAAAATGTTTTTTGCCGGAAATTGAATTAGTAGATTGTACATCTTGCTTTGCCATGTCTAGCTATCTATGTCGTACAAACCACAACCTTTTTAATGTTATAATTTGTGCGGGAATGTCTTATCTTCAGAGACTAATGCATATAGGCTTGCATTCTATGTACTAAATTCAAAATGGGTAGCTAGCTATAATTTTACTAAGGTCCACATGCAGGAGTTTATTTGGTCTCTGGCGTCAGTGATGATTTGATTTCTTTTGTCGGATACCCCTTCACTCTTCTATGAGTGAGACACACTGTCTGACACGCTGGAAACGAATCCATTGAAGAACTAAACCAGGGTTTACAATCAGTTTAACTGATGCACTATGTTGTCTGTAGCATTGCTGCTGGAGGTGTGATGGATGTCAACACGGCTCTGCCTGAAGTGCTCAAGACCGCACTCATCCACGATGGCCTGGCTCGTGGGATCCGTGAGGCTGCCAAGGCCCTGGATAAGTATGTGACTTGAGTCTTTATTTTTGCTGAAAGCTTATAAACCTTTCACTGATGACAATTTGGCTCCCTCTACTGAATTCCTTGAGGAAATCTGCCATTGTTACCCAATTTCAGTCTGAGATTTGGACCTTGATTGACGTTGAGTATAACAGTACAGCTCATTTTTCTTAAGTGTGACGTTTCTCTTGTAGACGCCAGGCTCATCTGTGTGTCCTTGCCGCCAACTGTGACGAGCCCATGTATGTGAAGCTGGTGGAGGCCCTCTGCGCTGAGCATCAGATTAACCTGATCAAGGTATAAACACAAACCATAAAGCAACAGGGGTTTCATACTTTGTCTTTTTAAAGTTGAATGATTGTAGTGAATGTTTTCTATAGCCTAAAATGACTAGTCACATTACTTGCCCTTGTCTTTATGCTGTATCTGTGATGATAATTTGGCTCCCTCTACTGAATATTGTGAGGAGATTGCCTTTGTTACCCAATTTCTGTCTGAGATGCAGCCTGTGCTTGTATTTAATTTAATATCAGTGGTTTCGCCATAATGGGCCATTTAAAATACAAATGTCTAAATACCTGTGTTTATTTCAGGTTGATGATAATAAGAAGCTTGGTGAGTGGGTTGGTCTTTGCAAGATTGACCGTGAGGGCAAACCCCGCAAAGTGGTGGGCTGCAGCTGTGTGGTCGTGAAGGTAATGATTATACATTTGTATATTTGTGGTTGAGGGAATTGGATGCCAGTCAAGTGCAGCTGCTTTGCTCTGTGTGAAGCAACTGTTTTGATAACTGGCCACATCACTGCCAGGGTACGAGCCCTGTCGTCTGCCTGCGGTGTCTAGGGTCCCTAAAAGTGGCTACAGTGCCTTTCTAATAGAGCTTAATTTTGGAGGAAGTGTGTCAATTGAATAACATTTTGAAGTAAAACTACTGAATCTGACCGGGTGTTTTCATTACAGGACTATGGCAAAGAGTCTCAAGCCAAGGATGTCATCGAGGAATACTTCAAATCAAAGAAGTAAATTGGCAATAAAAAACTGAAACTGATTTTTGTCACAATTTAATTTCAACATATTTAAAGTGTTTAGATGACTGGTACAAAGTTACTATTAGTAACAGAATAAAATCCGTGTATTGTGAAAGGGAAAACAATTTTAAGGTACTTATGAGGTGAACATTTGTTACCTGGTAATGTTTTCCGTCTTAAGACGGCATGGACGGCTTAGTTGGTGAGTTTGCAGAATAATAAAGGTGGTAGGTTTGCATCACTGCCAAATAAGCATAGATGTTGAAGGTTTCTAATGTGGCCATTTTGAAGTCATTTTCAACTTTCTGGTACTGGCTTGAAGCACTAGACTCAAGCACTAGGTCTCAAGTCATCAAAATGGAGAAAGAAAGAAACCCGACATTTAAAACAGTTAATCCTTTATATCCTACATACATTTCTGAAAGAAGACATCCAAATAATTAAGGCACAACACATCATGACTCACATTCTCAACTTTCAAAAAAAAATCCTTACAAAAATCATAAAATTAAAGACCCCAAAGTTAGACTCTTAAAATGAAAAACACCCAATTGCTGCCCTTAAGTTTATTGTAAATAATTTACATAAGTTTTCCCATATTGCATTTATGTGATTATCATATGACCAGAGAAACACTTCAAAGTAAACGCAGCTGCAGTTTCTGTGCACATCCAGGCAATTTCTGTGCACATCCAGACTTTTCATCCCAACATCTGTCCACATCTTGGAAAAGGCTCACAAAGCAACATTTTGGGTTTTGTCCATCCCGGCTTGCTGTAGTTTCCTCTCACTACTGCAAGCTGCTCCTGTTTCTTCTTTTCCCATATACATCTTAAGACCATTCAGTTTGTAAATCCAGTTGTTTAAAAAAAAAAAAAAAATCACAAAAACATTTGCAGTGTATTTGTTCTTAAATAGTTATACAAAAGGGGCTGCCTGGCTGACCATGTCCATAGTATTTTAAGTCCATATTGCAGTATTAGTTACAGGTACTCAAACTCCAGTGCTTGATGTAATGCCAGCAGGTCAGAGTGACTGGATATCCTCCAGAAAGGCATGTTGTGCTGTTGAGAGGAAACACGCATTAGTAAACCTCATATACTACGTAGAGTTATCCTGAGGAATCCTATTCACACCATCTCAGGTCATGCAAGCTACACTAATGTAGCTTGTCACTTGCCTTTCTAAAACACTGCAAACATAGACCATGCATTTTATTTTTTAAATTCCCAGCACCATGAATGAATGAACCCAAAGAGAAGAGAAGGACACATATTCAAATATGAAATATGTCACATCGCTGAATGCTCTATGGAAAAATGTTAATTAAAACAGAATGCACTGGTTTATTATTTTTGCAATATCTATAAAGCATAATAAAACATCAGCCGTTCCAAATCTAAGAAAACACATTATAGTAAATGGCAATACATATAGGATTAATAAACTATGTATCTCTAATAAATTATTTGTTTCAGTTGCAGGCCATTGCGTTCTGTTTTTATGCTAAATATTGCCCCAACTTTAATTTGTCACCTTTGTGAGCACAGACGACCAACCAAACCCAAACATCAAGCAAACTGCTTTGAACAACAAAGCAGAATTCTGCAGTGACATTATTGTCGACCATGACAATAATTACGTCTGTGGCAAAAACAAGCATTTCAAGAATAAGCTGAAAATTCCCAACTTTTAATAACTTTGCAAGTAAAAGTCTGAAAATCCACAATAGCAGAACAGAAAGAATCCAACAACCAGGGCAAAACATCTACTAGAGCACACCAAGGCAGGCCTCGTCCAATCAGAGCTCACGCTGCTCGGGGTAGGCGGGGTCACGGTGAGGTTACCTTTTTGGCCGCCTGCTCCTCTTCCACACCGTCCCCAATTACAACATACACTACTTTCCTGCCAAACCTTTGCATTATGCGTTCAAAGCAACTCTCTTTTCCTGCAACAAAAATAAACAGGAGGGGGACAGGTCAGAGGGGCTGTGAGTGATAGTTTACCTGGCTGGCGGCATGCTCTTCATCCTTCCCATCGCCAATCACAACATATGTAATGTTAGTGCCAAAGCGGGAGACTATACGCTCAAAACAGCTCTCTTTGCCTAGAGACAAACACATGGCTTTCACAGCTTTTTGTTTGATTAGATGAAATTTATTCTCATATATAGTGAACTTTACTGTACAATCCAGATTTGTTTGGTGTTGTTTTTTAAAGAAAGGTACATTTCCTCCTACTCTGTTATACATGGTTTAGGAAATATCAGTCAAATATAGGATCTGTTTTGTATTTTATTACATATTTATACATATATTTATTATATGCTTACTCTGGACCAGGTAATGAACTACTACAGGCCATTTTCAAAATGTTATACATTTTTGTACAAAGCAACAGGTCAGCATGTACCTGAAAAGCACTGCTATATGGACGTCAGGGTTACAACATTGTTACATGAATGATGTGAAAACTAGTTCAACAAGAAACAGTGACATTTGGCTTGAGTTTCAGGGTTTGCTTTTGTGAAATAGTGAGTTAATGTGAATTTGGACACAGTACCAGTATTTTGTAACCTGCTGATAATGAAATCCACTCAAAGCATGGAGGACCGGGTCTGCAGAAGTGTCAGTTTTATTTAAGGTTTAGTGGCGTAAGGGTGAGTAGATATGAACTAAATACTAGTAAAAGACATGGCAATTTTAATATATACTAGCTATACAATTTTGTAAATAATGTCACTTGATACAAACAAAGAAGCTGCTAGATTCTTTTACTGAAGTGACTTCAAGTATTGCAAATGCAAGTAATACCAAGTTTGATGTCATTTAGTTGAGTAACTTTGGACATGGCAATTTTTAGTAGTGATAGTAGTGGTAAGTGATGGTAATAGCAGTAGTAGTATTAGCATTAGTTTAGACTTACTGCTAAACATTCTTTTGTTGAGTTCTATTGTTGTAGTGATATTTTGTTCAGCCTCAAGCTCCACACAGCAGACAATTATTTATGTAAAAATGCCAAGATGTTTCATGCACTATTTAGTTCTTGTCGTGCAAAGTCAAAGACTTTTATGTTTTTTGCATTATAATTGTTATTTTTTAGGAAAAGCATAGAGATGTCTCAAGTCTCAGGGCTCAAGTCCAAGTAACGTCTCAAGTCACCAAAAATAGTAAATTATATAGGTACAGTATGTAAGTCATGACCTTTAAGTTCTGTAAAAGTTCAATCTACTAGCTATTGGCCACACTAACAGCAGATGGCACTAATATGATACTTTGCTTATTTGTCAAGCATAAACTGCACAAGCCTAAAGGTGACTAAGAAGAGAGGGTGTCCCTCGCATGTCCCCCACACCCCTTCACCCCCCATGGTAGGCCTGTCTGTGGGGAAAAAGCTCGTCCCTGCCTTCAAGTCTCCACTTCTGATATTTAGTGAAGTGTCTGCTGTGTCTATGTGTGTCTTACCTATTTTTGTTGCACTGTATATGTTTTCAATAGGAAACACAGAGCCGAGACTATATAACAGGACTTTAGCCAAAGCTGGGATGAGCTGCGTCGTTGTCACCAACACATTTACACAATTACTCCTACAGGATTGAATAAAAGAGCGATTATTTTAATGAAATAATATAATGAATCATAATGTGTGTGTTACCTGGAGCTGATAATGGACAGAGACTTAAGAGCGTGTGTGAGCCAGGAGTCAGTCAGAGCCTCCACCTCGGCCCTGAGCTGCAGCCAGGCATCTCGCTTTGCTGGACCCAAAAGGCCTACAACATGCAAGAGCACTGATTAAACCTGACAATGTGAAACAGACAACATGTCCTACATTTCAGATCAATAAATGTCATCATATGGTAAAGTGAAAATATTTAGCTATTCAAATCATTTTATGTCTAAAGATGTATACCGTAGGGCTGTATACTGTGAAAAGATTCATTATGATTTTATTATGAGAATGCTACCTCACTTTTACCTAGTAAAGAATTTCTCCCTGACATTCAGTTCATTAAAGAGGTTGTTTGCCCAGTGAAATGACGTTGCTTCAGTCACACATGCAGCAGACCCATGATGAGCAGTGCCTTACCCCCCACATTGTTTTTGTATGTGCTATACAGCTCTTTGACGCGGCGGTAGCGGAAGGCCAGTTTCCTCATCCAGTCGACACCACCACGCACGCCTGTAGCCAGGCACAGGTTGGCGCTGGTTGCAGCTGCATGGAAGCCATCAGTTGCAAAACTGTAAGTACTGTCAATAATAATAATGATGTTTTATTTGAAAAATCTGCTCTGGTCATACATTACAATATTTGTATTCATATTTATATCTACATTACACAGTGTACAGTTCATGATAATTACAATATTTATTAATTAATATGCAGTGGATATAGTACAACTAATAAGTGCATTCGTATGCCCAATTACATATTGTCACAAAAAATATTCTCACCTCAAATCTTGACCATTGTCATCAGATGATACGTCATCAATATGAACCTGATCACACTCCTGAATAAGACACACAAGAGAAACCTCAGAGACCCTCCCAGAGGTGTAATACTAACTTTATTACCACTAGAGGGCAGTGGTAGCATGTCAGGTGTTGAGAGCTCTATAAAACTAAGTTCAAGTTCAACACTTAAAAAAATATGAAGACTGTACAAAGTGTTTATTTTCAAATGAATAAGGCCTACCTCTAAGTCATTGAAGAATAGGTGAGTGTCTGCCAGGTTGAAGATCATCTCCTCCATCCTGAGGCCCAGAGTCACAGCCATAGGAGGGTCCTAAAGACACAGCATTCACATGAGTGACACAGTCTACATCCACATATCTCATACAGTCATCTTATTAACTAAGTTTGGTTTAAACTATTGGATGCTTTACTACTATGGTCTGATTCCTCTGACCCCACCCCCCCATCCTGGGATGTCACATTTCTCCACACAGATGCTGACAAGCAGCTTACACTTGCTCTGTCCCATCATCATTCCTCGGGCCTTTAGGGTACATGCCGTGGGACACTGTCTTTACATAAACAAGGTAAAGCCTATGTGGCATGTGAATGGTTTAAGGGGAGCACATTGCACTGCCAGTCCCAGCTCAGCTGCAAAAAACATCATCTGTGATAGGTCAGCGAGGGTCGACAGCTCACTGCGCGATTCGCTGACGCTGTCAGACGACCAGAATAGACCACAGCTACAGGAAGGACTGAGGAGAGAGGGAGTGTTGGAGGGGGGTGAGGGGAAAGAGGGGGAGAGAGATGGA
>KN505064.1:38348-50032 GCA_000787155.1 Scartelaos histophorus
GAGAGAGGGCAGAGAGTATGGGAGAGGGAGAGAGTGTGGAAGAGGAGGAGGGAGTGTGGGAGAGGAGGAGGGAGTGAGGAGAGAGGGCAGAGAGTATGGGAGAGGGAGAGAGTGTGGGAGAGGAGGAGGGAGTGTGGGAGAGGAGGAGGGAGTGAGGAGAGAGGGCAGAGAGTATGGGAGAGGGAGAGAGTGTGGGAGAGGAGGATAGAGAGGGTGAGTGAGTGAGGGGAGACACAGAGAGAGTGTGAAAGTGAAAAGAGAGCGCGTCTGACACTGTCAGCAGCTGTAAACTCATTCACTTTTATTGTTTTGAGACAAGAGGCGTTTGAGTTTATCTTTTGAGTAATTATTGAGTTGGCCCAAAGCCGAAAGAGCTAGAGTTGTCAAAACAGTCAAAACTGAAAATGATCATTTCCCTTGAGCTGCAGAATCTGGCTGCACTCCAGGTCACAGAAAGCCTTTTATTTATCTGGTAAATTAAATCAACCACAACACCTCTTTCACATTGAGAGAGCTCAAATTTTCAATCTCCATATGTCTGCTACTTCTGGAAAATCATGCAATGACTAAAAATGAATAACTAATTCTGATTTGTACATACAGCAGTACAACAAAAGTCCAACTACAAATCAAAATTATGAAGTATCAAAGTACCTAAATATATATTAGCTTTATATAGGAGGATATCGGCCTGGTGGTTGCTATGTCAACAGTGAAAACACTATTTTGAGCGAGGTGTGAACAGACACAGCTGCCACTATATGTCTTGAGGTCAGTAGCAAATGAGACGAAAAACACTTTTACAATGATTAATGCACATTCTTCAAAGTTATGACAAAGATCTTATCAATCTTCAATGGTAATTTGTCGTGTCATTAATCATGCATCAGTCAAATCTGCACTTTTTCAATCAGTGACCTCATCTTTGGGCTTTGGTACATTAACTTCAGCATAAACTCAGCCAGCTTCAGAGGTGCAGCTTGTCTCACACTCAAACACACATTTACAGCTCTCCCGGGCCTAACCCATTAAAATCTACTTCCGAAACTTAAATGAAGCAACATGTCCTATTTTCATTCTCCGCCATACAGCTTATACCATTATAACTGTGAGCTAAATCTATTGCTAGCCTTTGTCAAATGAGATATCTGTGGACTTTCGTGCACGCTAAAAGACACCAAGTTCAGACTAACTCGTGGCCTCAGGAAACAATGTCACCCAATAAAATTATGAGCACATAGGATAAGCCAGATCAGAGCCAAGAGCTGTAAAAATTAAGGCAACTATAAACATTGGAGCTGCTATGTTAGAGAAGACGAGACCACCAAATATGCTTTGTGTATGGTTGAAATTGAATTATGAAAGAAATAATGATTGCATGATACTGTACTGACACCGAAGACACATACATTACATTTATATTAGCTTCTTAATGTTTTTTTATTCTTTTTTTTATATATATCACAATAATTGACCAAAGAGGAACACTGATAAATGGTGTAAAAGAGACAGAACTGAAGTTAGTGTGATTTGGTGACTGCAAAGACATCCAGTTACATTTGTGTAGTATGCAACATATTTTTAAAAATATTTCTGGATGCCGTTTTTAGAGTAAAAGATTTGAAGTGACGGAAATACTGTATGAGTTCCATTTTCTTTCATGCAGCGATTTGGCATATATTTCGCACTAAAAGTAATTTCATATTGCAATTTTCACAATTTATCTGAACAAAAAGACACATTGTTTTAAATTTAGTGTTCTTACAATACAAATTACAATATAAAAAAATTATCGTAAACTAGCTACACATGAGCAATCAGAAAGCATGTAGATGTTGCAGCTTACCTTCCCATATTTTTGTGCATAAGATCCCGTGAGTAATGAATGGAAGACAATAATCGTCTCATCCAAGTCCCACACAAAAACTCTCTGTTGAAAAAACAGCGTGTTAAATATAAGGTGGAAATGAAACTGGATGGTGTATGTGTATCTTTATGATTGTTGGCAGAATCCCATGTTTTGCACTGTTACCTCCAGATCGCTATCAGGGGGAGGAGAGGGGTTATTTTTGCGACCCCGGCCCCGCGACTTGGACCCCCCACTCCGGCACGCTCGATCGTCCAGTTCTTTGATGGGCGTGGAGGGGCTCTGCACTGTGTCAAAATCCCCTAGGTTCGCAGACAAACAGAAAACCAAACATTTTCAAAATTTACAAATGATCAAATATCAGCCTTGAACAGTATAGCTATTCACAAACTGTAGCATATTTACAACATTGGGGCAACTGTAACAGTAATGATGTGGCCTGCGCATATCCCACAGGTGCTGCGGCCTTGTATCCACTTAGAGAAAAGTCATAAGTCAAAGTTGAGCAGCTATAGCCATGTTGTCAGGTTTAATAACTCAAAGTAATTGGCAAGACAGATCATGTTCAAATCCCCCACCTCACCTATAACGTGAAGATTTAAGGCCATGGTTGGGAGTGCTATAAATAAGACTAGTAGAAAATGTAATTCAAAACTATGCATAAAGTTATTTGCGATATTCACATTTGTGTCAATTTCTTAGTATCCCAGTCAGTGCCGTTTGCGTCTTCTGCTTCTTCATAACTAGAACCAGACCCAAAGTGCTTCGCCTCCCATTTTGTTACGTCTCAATCAGAGAGAGAGGGACGGGGCGAGCGGGGGAGTAGATGAAGGCGAAAACACGCAGAGGTGAACGAGTGAGAAAGTGCAAATGAAATGATAAGGTCCGATTATCAAGCTACAGCCTGAGAACTAAAATGAATGCTTTAAAGTTGTTGGTATGTTATTTATCCTTTTTAGAGCAAAACAGACAGATGTGCACTCCCAGTCAAAAGTCTGGACACACCCTCTTCATTTTTTTCTCTATGTTTATTATTTCTTTTGATGCCTTCAGTGACAATCAATGTAAAAATCATGGGGAAAAAAAGACAAATTATAAAGTGTGTCCAAACTATATGGAAGTAATGCATGTATTAATGATATGTACATTCAACTATTATGGAAGATTACATTTGGCACCAATATGTGTGTGCATGATTATTTCTATTTAAACCTATATTTTAAAGTCAGGTTAATTTACTGTGGCTGTATTTTTAAATATACTGTTTTATTGTATTATCCTTTTCCCTCAAAGTGGTTGAAAATCATGACATGTAAATGCCCTACAGACCTGGATGGAGTTCAGCTGCTTGTCCTGTCATGGCAGGAGAGGGGTCCTGTAGCTGGTAGGCTGTGGTCGACCCTGTCCCATCCACGCTGTTGGAGGGGATGTATCCATAAGTGGAGGGGGAATAATACTGGGCATATTGGTTTTGGCCAAACGCTGTATATGAGGGATAGTCCTGGAGAGACCAAGCAACAGAACATAAAATATTATGCACTTAAAAAAAAATAGGATAAACGTGAGACAGATTTGCTTTAGTTTTCCCTTTTGACCTTTTTATCTTTTATTCCCTCTTTTCTCAAGGACAATTAAATGCTTGTGTTGCTAGTTTTACTGGCCCACTGGAGATAGACACTTTTATGAGTTGGATCTTTAAACCTGTCACTATGTTCTACTATAAGCCCTTATAAAATAGCAACACCATGAATGCAGACTTTGTAATATATAACATACATTGACAAAGGATTTACTAAAATGTCAATTTGAATTCTTTCATTTTAAATTATTTTCCACAATGGCCCAATTTTACAGTCCATGTTGCAAAACCGATCAGAACACTAAAATCCAACTTTCACCATAAACCTTTTTGTTTCTCCTGTGCAGCTTGTGTAACCGTACCTGCTGTGTGGCAGTGTAGTTGGCGGGGTTAGAGTTGTTCGTTGTGTAGAGGCCTGAGGACGGAGTAAAACTGGAACCTGAGGGAAACAAAATATACATTAGATATATAAATATAGTATAGTTGTACCCACGGACATATTTACAACTTTTTCTCTATTTAAAAAAAGGAGATAGCACAAGTTCAAAACAGAAGATTGACGCCTGCACTATGTAGATACAGTTTACACATATCATGCCACCACCAAGTGCCATTTTAGATTAGTAAGTTGAGTAAAACTATGTTAGACAGTAAGATCAGATGTATTAACAGGTTTAAGCATTGCTGTATGCAATGACTAAAAATGGCGAGTGTTGAGGATAAAGTAAGAGAGCTTCAAGACCTTCATAAGAGGTCTATAGAGTGAATAAATAAATACATTTTAGACTAGCATTACAAAAAAGTCGAGCCTATCACAGCTGCATACATTTTCCAAAGTGGATAATAAGTAAAAATCAGTTTAGATGTATCTTTTTAGCAAATATTCATTGTTGCAAATACTCCTAAAAAATTGATTTGGGGGCATTGCTGTGTGCATCGCAGGCACCAGCTTCAGAGCTATTCAAGGGCTGCTCAGTGTTTTTGCTGCTGCTACAAACTATAAATATAAAATACATATCTATTTTGTGCATATATGGGTATAAAATCACTAACATTATGTTTGACTATGCCATATCATTTATTTTTCTTCAATAAAAGTCCACAACACACAGATGATTACAGACCTGGGATCTGATAGGGGGAGTAAGCAGTCTGTCCCGGCTGAGGTGTGGTGAAGCCAGGGCTGTAGCTGAGGCCTGTCTGGAGGGGCGACTGGCTCTGGGACAGGCCACTCTCTGTCTTTATACCAGGCAACATCAGATCTGAACAGGTTTTGTAGGACATTTAGACTAAAGCATTGAACAGCGTCATGACACTGGGATGGGGCCTTACCGTATGTGGACAGGCCATAGGGCTGTCCTGTCTGAGGGTAGGTTGTGTAGACAGTGGATTGCTGCATGTTGCTGAACTGAGGTTGGCCCGGGTAGGACGGCATCGGAGGAGCCGTGGGGGTGGAGAGGATGTGAGGATATGGCCTGCAAAGTAGAGAGCAAGATGAGCTTCCATGTTAGTAATAAGACTGCATACATTTTACCACAAAAAATCTCTATGATTCAAATTAATAAATAACCCTATTTCAATCACTGTTAAATCTTTACAACCTCTTGAATGTGGCCCCATATATTTACTCTATTTCTGTATTTTCGTTTTTCTTGTACATACACAATAATTATGCCTTATTTGAATCCAGTCCTTTGCTATTTTTGCAACTTATTTTGAAATTATTATTACTATTTATATTTTTGCTTTTTGTTTTTGTTTTGCTTTTTGACTGTGTCTTAATAATTTCACTTGTGGATCAATAAAGTTTGTGTAAGTCCAAGTCTAAGATTTGCCATAAAAAAGAACAAATTTGATTCACTTCACTATGTCATGAGTGGCAAAACATTTTTATATAGTTACAAAGAAAAGACTTACTTGGATGGATAGAGAGGTGGAGAGTACTGGTGGCTTGATCGAGGGCTGTAGCCGCTGCTGGTGATGACTGCAAACACAAACTTTGGTCAGAGACAAATTCTTCCAATTTCATAAAAAAGTCATAAATAGTGACATTTATGGCTATATGCGGCAGAAACCAAATATGTTTTCTTCACTGTAATAAAGAGCCATACTTGTGTAGTGAGTGGGTCCCTGCAGAGGTATTGTGTTGGTGTGTGGTCATTGAGACGTCAAATGCAGAAATGACATGCTCCCTGCTGCGTTTAAACCCTGTGTGCCATCAGGCATAGGTCAGGGGAAAGCTTTATAAAGACACCCATAAACAAGGCTGTGATCTGTGATGGGGCCACCTCAGGACAGGCCATTTTTCATGGGCTTAGACCTCTCAGCAGCTGCTCTCACATCCAAAAGGTGCTGCAGTATTCAGTGAGTTTAGTGTGAGGCACCTGAGTACGTGTCCAGGACTGTGTCTCCTGATGTGGTCACTGTGTCACTGTTGTTCATCGGCTCAGTTTTGACTGAAACAAGAATTAAACAACAAATTTAGACACAATATACTGACAATACAAGACATCTTATAAATTAAAAAAAAACTATTCAAAAAATGAAACATGCAGATCCAACTGTATTCTATTTTCAGAGCAGGTTGTAAGGATTATATAAGATTCAACCCATTTACAGTATCAGAAATATTCTGTATAAATATTCATATATTTGTACTGGGATTTATAAAAAAATACTTATTGTCCAATTAATATAATATAATTGACATATGGCACTGATGTATGCATCACCACTGCTTTTACCATGAGATAGTGAGACTTTTATATATCTCATATAACCCCCCCAAAATAAAATAAAAAAAAGTTTAACCTGCAAGTAAAACTTATCTATATTGCATTACAAATGAAATTATTTCACAAGCAAACATCACTGCATAACAAACAAAAAGCACAGCATTTCCAAAACAAACAACAGCTTGTCTACGGCGAGCCTTTGGGACAGAAACCACTCTTTGGAGTTCATTCACACACATGCACCTTCTGTACCATAGTCCTTGGAGCCTGAGGCGGGGGGCGGGCTGCTGCAGCCCAACAGCCAATCAGCCGTGTTTAACACTGTCATGTTTTCACCTAGAGGGTGGAAGACGATCAGGACATCACTCACTGAGAGCCACAGGCCAAAGTCACTGTTGAATGGTTAGGATGTTATAAAGCTTTGGCTTCACTTTACACGTCGTGCTTCTTGATTTTGCATGATTATCCACATCTTTAAACAAATAGATTAAATCTTATCACCAGACCATCTGAGAATTACATTTACAACTTAATCTCCACAGGGGGCTATGTCGACCCTCAAACAATGTGTGATGAGGACAGATGAGTTGCCATGGCACTGGCTGATGTCAGGTGACGAGAATGCTGGGTATGCAGTTTGTTTTGGCTGCACAATGTAGTCCCTGCTGCACTCTGCATAAGCCATTAACCATGAGCTCATCAGGGATGATTACATGTGGTCTGATATGGTCTGAACACAGAGGCCGCAGCATGTCACATCAAACTTTCCAAAAGGACTAATAAAAATGTTTTTAATGGCAAGTTAAAGGACCGATAGATCAAAGCATCGCCCTGAACTCACACACTTAAAGTGAATGGTATTACATCAAGCGCTCTTGTCAAAAACAATTGGAGTGAAAAAGACTAAAAGAGAATAAGACAGGGTCAGAGGTGAATGAAAAGAGGAAAACGAGAGAGAGAGAGGTTCAGTGTTGCTGACATGTAAAAGAGCGTTGATGCTTTAATGCTCTTGTCGAGGAAATAGTTTCCAGTGGGACTTTGGGCTTGTGCTCAAATAAATACTCTACTACACAGCACGGGCTGCCAAAGAGGCCTTCAGTCTGTTTACACACAGTCTGATGTGGTGGAGTTAATGTCTGTGCATGCATTGGTCTGTGCCCTTCTACGTTTGTCTCATAAGCTCTTTATTTAGATGTATATGTATATTTGATATGAAACACATTTTGTGGAGTTTTGGGGAAAATCTGGAACTGGAAGTTTCATTGTAGCAGGTTTGTGTTATAGTATCTCAGTGTGGCATCTGCACTCACCCCCTGTGCCATTGGTGGTGATGGAGGGGCTGCCCAGACTGTCCTTGTCCAGCTTGGAGCCTGTTGAGTCCCCAACCCCTAAACAGTTGTGAGGATGTGCTAGCTCCTGCATTTCCATAGACCTGCAAAAACACACAGTGTGTTTGGAAACTTAAGACTAGATGAACCTGGAGGTGAGCACATTTCTGACACTATCACGTCACAGTGGTCTTAAACCCACATGTCCCAGCAGCCTTAGCCCGCTCCAGCATGTGTGCAGGACATAGTCAGAGGGCCACAGGCTCTTTATAGAGTGAGGGGGTGTGTATGGGCTCCAACACAAACCCACAGCCTTCCAGCGTGCTTTACTTTTACAATGTGTTCCACATGCAAGTGGACCAGGCCGCACATGAGGTGGGAATGTAGTCTGTGTGAGAGGAAGTTCATAAAGACTCAGCTACATTTAGAGCACGTTAGGAGCAAGAGATGTAGTCTTTATGATGTTTTTTCCATTTGACTGAATATATTTACACAAAACATATTCTATCACTATCACAGTAACTGAAGCGATAGTATTAATGGCAATAGTAAATAGCATAATTTACATTTACCCTGGTCTCACCTGCCTACTTCTCTTGTCTTACATTTTCATTTATTGTTACCTTCACATTATATTTCCTTATCTTGCTTTATTCCCTCTGGTGGGTCACAATTGTGCCCTCGGGTGCTGCTTCAAAGCTCACAATGAGGTGAAGTGAAAGCTGACCAAATGCGGGCTGCTGTTCTGCCTGTGTTTACTCTGTGTGCTTGTACATCTGTGTCGCGGTCTGGACCTGGGCCACACCAGTGCTACGGGCTGCTAGCATCACACATGACTGGAACCCACAGGCAGACTGACAGGTATAAACATATGGCTTTCAACTGGATAAAGTGCCTGAGCAAGAGCCAGCCAAGAGATAAATACTCTGCATCAACGGCCTCTGTCAAAACCATTCTCTATTTACAGCTAAACACTCAATATGCTTCCCTTTGCTATTTAGAGTAACAACAGTAATGTCTCTTTTATCAAACTGTGCCAAACATTAGGCGTGAAAAATAATTTTAAGTTAAAGTTTTTATTTTTGGGTCACACTGGTCATTATTCTTTCAAGTTTATCATCACAAGATGGGATCAGTGCACTTGCAGACATTATAGTTTGGGTGGTTTTTGGACATTTTTTACTTTCTGCATAGTACTGTGACATTCTGCATAGTACTGTTTTATGACATAGTTACTGTACCAAGTCAAACAACCTTAAAATACATTTTTACCAAAATGAATATGCAATGCAATGTAAGAAAATAAAAATGGAGAACAAATTACAGAGCAGTGGGTGTGTGTCAGTGGCAGTGAAACAGGGTTTGATCGGAAATATGGCGACGTGAAAATAAGAGATTAAAGATGCTTAAACATGTACAAAACACTCCAAATACACTTCAAAAGGATAAATGAGAAGGAACAATTGCTTTAAGCTCAGTGTACAATATTTTCCTCTTGTTCCAGCTCCTCATTTGTCCTTCCCTTTTGTCTTTCAGCACCAGGAAATGATTCTGTCTTCTCTTGTCCATTTCTTGCTTGGTGTTTCATAAACTCCTTTCCCTGTTTTTTACATTATCGCTGGCTGCTCATAAATATGCTGCATCTTATTAAAAGGCACAGCTGAGGAAGTCTAACATTGCTGTTTTCTATTTTCCTATATATTTTTTTACTCTAAGGCGCAAGTGCCTAAAAGATCATTGTTAAAAAATGTAATTAATCATTTTCAATTTTAATTGACTTGTTTGATTTTAGGTTTTGATTAAAATTGTCGAATGGTCAAAAAAGCCTTGATTACACCATATGAGAGGAGTTTTAGTAAAACTGATATCAGTGTAACAATGTTGTAATAGGCAATATTGTTTACAATTAATGATAAAGTGCTTATTACTGGTACCGTGTCAGTGGAGAAGAGTAACAAGGTTCTTAAACTCAAATCTCACTCCATAAGAAAATATTTTTAAAATGGTCACAAGCAGCTTTGGTGCTGCGTATATTAGTTTAGATGATTAGTTTAGAGTTATTTCAATGTTCTATTTCAATAGTCTATTTTTTGTTGCATATGTCAATTCTCAAACCAAAGAGTAAAATGACAATTTACAGTGTTACTCACCTGGAGCTGGAGGGGTCTGGAACATGAGAGTCACTGTGGGATTTCTTTACCTGCAGCACATGAAACAAAACATGTTCATTGTCTAAAACCATCTGTAGCAAATAATAACACAAGCATTAAAACATCAGCTGAGAAGGTAAGATCTGCGTATCCAACAGAAACATGTATGCAGAGGTGTATGTATAACCAACACAAGTGTGTGTGTGCGCAGCTTTAAAGATCCCATATAAACAGTCATAAGGCCGCGCTGAGAGTAGCTGCAGCCACCGCTGTGACAGAAGCGCTAACTGCAGCTAAGTGACACATATTAACTTTCTCTCGTTCACCCTTGACCCTGCTCCTTCCTGAGCTTTGCTCCCCTCCCACCAGCCGCAAAGAGTTCAAAGGTCATCATGGGGTCATGTAAGGTCATGGCCCTCACTCTTCACCTTTTAACGGGTCACTGTTGGCACTAAACCCGGCCCACATTATTGGTGGGTGAGTGAGGCATTTGGTTGTGTCAATCAAAGGCAAATGGAACTTTTCCTTCATCGGTAAAACAGAAGAACCATAATAAAAACACAATCCCTCCATGGCGGGACGTCCTGGGTGCGCTGAGGTTCGGGGGCTCTGTGTGTGAGCTGTAGACAGCACACCAGTGGTTCTCTATTAAAATTCCTGCCTCTTATTTGGGACAGGAACTAATTAGAACAGTAACTGTGGGGCGAGGTACGAGCCAATGTGGACCAGCTGCCCTGTAATCACTGTGTCAACACTGAGGAGGTGTAGGGCACGTGTAAGGTGCCAAACACACACACCCACATGGAAAAGACCGAGATGGGGCGCCAAATCTGCACAACCAAATCCAGCTATTTTCAAGTCATGGGTTTTGAGGGCTGAGTAGAATAATTATGTTGATTATTGCAATATGTTTGACATTGTTTGACCCAATATTAGGTAGATAAATGTTCCATCAAATTTTATCAGGAGCTGTTGTCATACTATGCAACTGGATCTAAAATGTTACCTTTTGGTCCAAAACGGGCGCTAAACCTGAAACTAGCCCTGGACTAAATCAGAGCCAAACCAAGTCCACACCGGCACATAAACTTTTTCTCGCTTTCTAATTAGGACTAAATAGCAAAAAGACTTAAAGAGCTAAAAGAAAGCATTGATAAGAAACTAGGTCTTACCCAGATCTTAACGGGACTCAACCAGGACTATATAAGGATAAACCAGATATAAAGAAGGACTATATCACAATAAAAACTTAACAAAACATATAAACCGGTGATTAATTTATTTAACCACAACCCAAAATAACACATTTGCAATATAATGTGCAGTTTGTCCCAATTTGAAAGTAGGACATCAGTGAAGTGTGTGCATAAAGACATGGACATAAGTCTGTGTGTATGGCTCTGATTAGGGGATCCAGCTGAGAGCCAATAAGGAGCAGCACTTAGATGTTTCAGGCTTTTGAGGTTAGTCGGTCCCCTCGCCTGGATCACTTTACGCGCACACACACACACACACACTTTCATGTCACGTTTCATGCTTTGCTGAAATTTAACAAGACTGTCAGTCACGAAATCAACAGCACAGCCACGGGAAACGCCATTCCACGAGTAACACACACACACACACAAACGATATAAGGAGGAAAACTCATAATGGAGATTGGCTCTTCTTGTCACAGTTGGTGAAAATACAAGCACTTTGATCCAAGCTTTTATCACAGTTTACAGCCAAGCACATCCTGACTGTTGGCCAATGATTCAACAGACATATTTCCTCCACTGCAAATGTTTTTTCTTATTTTCTTTACATGAAATATAATCAATTTTGAATAAAAAAAAAATAAAATAATAAATTATGATGGTGAAAGTATGATGGTATTTCTACTTTATACTCCAAAACAAATAAAACAAAATAAAACAAAACAATAATTCTTCTCTGGTCTCACCAAGCCTCATAAAGCTTATATTTGCTGTCATTAAAATCCATATATTAACTGATAATTAAATTTGTATTCAAAACTGGATA
>JACN01044819.1:0-17259 GCA_000787155.1 Scartelaos histophorus
TCATCCTCCACCTCGGATTTCCACACCGTTGTGAAAACCGCCTACACGTGTTCGGAAATGTTCGGAGAGTCATTTCAAATCCGGTATTTTTGTGCGTCAATGTCCAAAAGTCATCGAAATGTTCCGTGAAGTCTTTGCGGTTTGGAAATGGCGTGATAAAAATGACGTGGAAATCGCAATTTTCTGATATCTGTAATTCTATAATATTGTTTTCTCATTAAAACATACCTGGATTTGTCTTTTAACACACAAATCCTGCATATTTAGGCCAGTAAAAAGTAGCTGTTAACTTGAAAACTATCACCACATGACATCACAAGGTGGAACAGGGCATTTTTGAGCTTTAGAGATGTACACAAACTAATAATAATAAAGCAGGATTATTCAAACATGTGTGAATAAAACTAAAAGTTCACTAGAGTCAATTTTGTATAATATAGATCCTGAAATGTGATGATTTCTATTAACGACTCGACCAATTAACGTTGTGAAAACCGCCCACATGTGTTTGGAAATGTTGGGAGAGTCATTTCAAATCCGGTATTTTCATGCGTCATTGTCCAAAAGTCACCAAAATGTTCCGTGAAGTATTTGCGTTTTGAGAATAGCGTGATAAAAGGAAGGCTGGTGGAGCTGTTTTGCATTTCAGAAATCGTCCAATCATCGATATTTGCATAGAAAATAAAAGTTACAGCTCATTTAATGGAGAAATGAGTCGATAAACATGCAGTGTTGTCCTTTGATGCTAAAATTATCCTGATAGGAGTTGAAATGTTGTAATCTGCCTTATTTTCTAATTAGCCCTTAATTTTAATTAGCAATAATATTATTTTAGCAACTGAATCAGAATTAGAATTTTATGTGCAGCTTGTCTTCATCGTTTCATTTGCTTTTCAATTTCTGGGGTCATCGGCTACAATTGTGTTACTAGCACAGCATATATATATTTTTATTACGTCAGATGCCCTACCCTAGTTAGCCAGAGATTAGCCAAAACATCCATTCTAATTTACAGCCTTACTACTGCGAATTATGTTTAATAGATCAGGAAAGATGTCTTGCCCTAAAGCGCAAAATCGGAATGAACTCGGGAGATTGAGACGATTATTTTATTACTGCCTCGGTACAGATACATTGTAAAAAGAGGTTTTGTACAATCAGGCCACTGTTTAGTACATGCATTGAATTATAAATATAAAGTGTTAGCATGCTAGTTGTTGTTAGCATCACCGTGACGACCGGAAGTTGAGAAAAGCATAAACTTATTGCAGTGGAAAATTAGGATGCTGGGATTGTATATATTTAAAGGTGCATATGTTCATGTTTTTTTTTTAAATATTCCACACTATGGCATTAAATTGCACTATATCCATGGAGACAAGACAAGCAGCCACATCATCAGGCCAAGTTACAGGTCAGATCTGCAGAGAAATGGGCTCACTCACAATAATAATGCATGTTTTTTTGGTAGTTTTGAGGAATAAAAACACCTCTAATTGAAAAAAAATGCAAGATATATTTGTATAAAGATGCACTGTGTAACTTTTCTGGTGGTCAGATGCTTTTTTTCATGGAGATATTATTGCTTTGTTTCACAGTATGACGTTTCTATCTTCATGAAAACCAAACCAGGTCAAGTTATTGGTCAGATCTGTGGAGAGGCAGTCAGTATACATGTTTTTCTAGGTATTTTGAGCTATAAAACCACCTGTAATTGAATAAATGTAAAGTAACAACAATAGAAACAATCACCACGGAGACGGAGGGATGGCAGATGGCGAACCCTCCACCAGAAAAGTTCACATTTTTACAGTCAAAATCAAGTACACCTCCTTTAAACGTGAGCAGCAGAAAACCTCACCTTACTTCTATCCCCCTGGCGCTGTTATACTCCACTAGTACAGTAAATAAACGCTGCCACTTGTGAGTCTCAGGTACAGCGCATGTGTCAGGAGCCCCAAAAGGCTAACGGAGAAGAGGCAAGTTTGAGTGGCTGTTCCCTCCGTCATAGATCAGTTTGACAGTAATGCTGTGAGGCAGACACAACTGTCTCAGAGACGAAGAAGGGAAACAGGCTGGATGTAACCTGTCAGGACGACAAAATCCATCTCATCCTCCACTCCTCCGCCGCTCGGTGACGCTCCGCTCGCTCACGGTTACCCACACACACCGGTCTGTGTTGGGGGGGATGGGGCGTGGCCGAGGAGTGCCGTACTTGAGGTTTATTGGTCTCAGATTCTACGATGCCATAATATTATAATCCCAAATGTACAAAAGACAGAGATTTTCCTACTGATTATATTGTACTTTACCATGAAGTATCTAGAAGGTAAATGTACAAATGTGATGATTTCTATTAAAGTTGCACTGTCTATCTTTTTAGTTGAGGGTCCATCACCTTCTTGTCAATGTTCTGCCTGATATGTTCCACTTTTGTAGCTCAAATACCTAGAAAAACAAGCATCTCTTCACAGATCTGACCTGTAACTTGGTCTGGTTTGGTCTCCATGAAGATAGAAATGTTTAATACCACACTGTGAAACATTGCAAACAAAGTTATAACATCTCCATGGAAGAAAAGCATAACAGAAAAGTTACTCAATGCACCTTTAATGACCAGTTCATCTGTATTAATGTATTAAATATTGTTACTTGCATTATAAATCAGCATTATATTTCTACAAGTTTTTGAATTTTGGGGTTTAAATCTTTGCTATTGTGTTGTTATTTTTTTAATCCCTCATTTTTATTTATTTTTTCAGATTTTTTTTCCCTATTACTTTGATTTTTTTACTTTTATATGAATAAAAAAGTCCAGATTTTAATCACAGATAAATACAAAACTGGTTTATGTATTTCCAATGGCACAGACAGCGGACTGGCATTTTGGGTGCGCAGTAAAGAGGGACTTTGACATCTTAAAGGGCATAGCTAACCTGGCAACCTTGGCAGCTGAAGTGAGAAGTGCTGCAGAGTGGTGATTATGATGGGAGTGCTTTTAGTGAACAGGATATCACTCACAGTATGGTGCAGAGTTAAAGTGCATTTGACAAGAGCTAATTTCACAAAAATGCAGTTAGCATAAGGTCCTATGTTAGACAAAATTGACTCTTTCAGGCTTTGTGTATTCAACATTTGTGCACAAAACAACATTATAACATAGATCGTAAAATAGCGTAATATGGGCGCTGTAAAATTTCGCTAAACATCTTGTGTGTGTTGTGTTTTTTTCTAATTTGGAAATTTTTGTGAGGTTTCCAGGTTTGATGTTTCAGCAAATCACGTTCTTTGTAAATCATCCCTGCATTTTGAATCAAATTTAGTTTACTGATGACACAGATAGAGAGAACTCAGCTCAATTTCCTGTAATTTTCAACTTCTTATCAACTGGTCTTTACAAACTGCCAGCTAACTGATTTAAAATTATGATATACATTTGTTTACCGCAGATACAATGCCTTTCATATATACTTCTCACTTCAGTCGACATTGTGGTGTGTTCAAGTCTCACGGTCTGCAATGAAGTCAATTAAATCTGATACAGTAACAAAAACATTAACGCTGAGAGATTTTGATCAGTTAAAAAGCTTGGAGACTTGCTTGCAACTTTGACTTGTAAGCAGTCCTGCAAGATAATATCTGTTATCATTAAGCGCCGAGCACTGTTTGCATGCGTGTGGTTCAGACATACTACCTGTACTCTTCATAGACTGACTCATATCACACATACTTTTGATAGGGCAACCAACCTCTGCCATGCCACGCTCACGTGCTTTGAGTAATAGCAAGAAAAAAATGTAATGCAGGTTTAGAATATAAGAAAATAAGAATAAAGCAATAAAAGCAAAAGCAACATGGCAGTTTTTATTTAAATGTTCAAAGTAAGGGCCCCCAAAATTCATCTTAGCCCCTTTGACCACCACCGACACCACATTCATACTAACCAATGTGGGTGAAGTGTCTTGCCTAAGGACACAACAACAAATCTTTAGTAAGAGAAAGTAATAGCTAGCGTCTAACATTACTGCATAACTCCTGTGGCTTCTGTGCTGATAAACTTATCAGAGCAAATAATTAGGAAGCTCGCAGTGTTATATATGACTTGAAAAAATCTACTTGAGTAAAAGTATTTAAGTATCCTAAAAATATACTTACATACATAGAGTAAAAACTAAAAATATTTTGCACAGATTTGAAAATTAAATCATCAGGTAGTGTTTTTTTTAATATATATAGATATAAAGATTTATCTGATTTTATGTGATTCAGTTGCTTTCTTAATTATTCTAACTGTTTTTGTGTATTTGCTTTACTCAAAGTTGGGAGTTTACCTCAAATTAAATGTGCTAAAAATAAGTCTCAGCAATTTCAGCAGGTCTCGAACCATAAAGAAACGTAAGTTTTTACTTTTCAGTCCAGATCTAAAATGTACTGAAGTAAATGTAAAAAGAATGCACAGTTAAATGTCCTTAAGTAAAGTACAGAGACCTAAAAAGTATTTAAAGGCGCATTGCATAACTTTTCTGATAGAGGGTCCGTTAAAGCTCACTTGCAGTCAGAATGCCGTTTTTTCTAAGTATTTTTGAGCTGTAAAACCACCTGTAATTGAATAAATGTGAGGTAAATCTGTTTAATGTCATACAGTGTAACATTCAAAGCCAAGCAATGACATATCCAGAGAAACAACACTAAAAGACTGAGTGAGTTGTGTTGTATATGACATTTTACTATTGTGATGGTAACTAGGCAAGATGTTTTTTTTTTCCTTTTCTTTTTCTCTTTTATAAAAAAGTGAAAAACACAGCTAGTTCTTCTAAACATGTCCACTATCCGGTCTCCCATACACACCCCACTCGGTCTTACATCTCAAGAAGAAGGAAAAAAAACTAAGTGCATTTTATTTCTAAGTACTCATTTTCGCATATGCCAAAAGCTACATTTATAATCTTTGAACTGGGCTTGGTTGCTTGTTTTCCAGCCCTATACACATTTGGCTGTATTCTCACTAGGCTCTGGCCATTAAAACACTGCAGCAGCTGGAGACCAATGTGTGGAAAAAAAAAAAAAATCTCAGTGGGCAAACATGACATCCACTATGGAGGCAGAAAATTGATAAAAAACGAGGACACATAAAAATAGTTCTTTAGAAACTGCCATATCGCCAAAATAGCCCAGATAACCAACAAAGCGGTACTTTTAACACACAATAAGGACATGCAGTGGAGATCATATTATATTAACTAAGTATTATTCTGTACAAATGGCAAAAAAGGGGGGTTGCTGGTTCAATTCTACATAGATTTATGCAGTTGGATACACTAGTAGTCCTCAGTTCTTGGTTTGACTAAAGTGGATATTCTTGAGTTCTTTTGGGCAATACTGCCAGATGGGTTGGAGCGGGAAAGTCATCCGGCTTAAAAAAAGTAGTCAAATCAGGGTAAAAGTGCATTTGCGTTACCCTTTACATCCAGTAATCTTTGCGTTCAACAATAGAGATTTCTAGTAATAAAAAACAATTTTTTACGGAAAAAAACAAAACAAAACACTCTTTTCACACTCATTTATGCTTTTTTTGCTCATGGACACAACAATATAGGTCTGAACCATAGACTTTATAAAGAAGTGGACTGAGAGAGTGCGGCATCACCCATAGCGTTAGGTTCCAGTCAAATGAAGCTCACCAGGCTAGCGGTTATGGGGAGAGTTGCGTCGAGTTCCAAATTGGGAATCGGAATTTATTTACGTACAAAATAGCGAAAATAGCGAGTGTGTTAATACGAACATATTAAAACCAAAATAATGAAGCTCAATGCAGCAGTTTTTCAAAATAAAGTCGATGGAGCCGGAAACGCGCCTGTGCTCACTTCTTATTTGGAAATCTAGTGGGTTAGCTAGGTTTATTTATATATACATTATGGTCTGAACTGGTTTCTTTTTGGGGGCTGAATGCTTGACCCACTGTGCCACTTTAATAAACGTGCACTTTAAGTAGTAACACAGGTTTTATTTGTGCGTTATTTCAATATCTACACTCTGAATATGAATGCAGCCTTTCATAGGAGCCAAACAGATACATTTAATCACGAGCTAATCACTAAAGCCCCTCCTCGCAGACGACATCCGACTGGGGAAACTTAGCTTACTTATTTTTTTGATAAAAGCCCCTATCACCTCACCCCCACCGCTCCTCTGCCATGCCTCCCCCATAAACAATGAAAAGTTAATGAAGAGGTAACTTAATGATGTAATGAATATGGCATCGGCCAAGGTCAAAGCTGGCTACAGTCTGGGCTGGGCATAGGCAGGGCTGCACCATAGCACTGTCTTTATTTGTATTCACTGCCACACACAAGGCATACACCACTGGTTTAACTGGGATAGAACCATTCCAGGCAAATTAAAGGTCCCACAGAACGCTATTTTCTGATTTACGTTGTAATATTGTTTCCTCGTCACAAACGTACCTGGAGTGGTGTTTTGTTTCATTCGGACATGTTTAACACACAAATTCTGCATATTTAGGCTTCCAAGTTCTCCCAAATTGGAAACACTATCTTATGACATCATGTGATAAAACAGAAAGTGGTCCACTAAACTCCATCACTAAAATCATTTGGATCATTTCAGACCTCCTGATTTGACAGTCTCTACTTAAAAAAAGCAAAAAGTAGATGTTAAAGCTGAAATACGAAGAGCTTTGGACAAGTAGAGTAATAATAAAGGATAACTCAAACATGTATGAATAAAACAAAACACAATTCCAGAATTGACAGTCTCTACTTAACAGCAAAAAAAAGCAAAAAAAATAGATGTTAAAGCTGAAAAAAAGAGTAATAATAAAGGATAACTCAAATATGTATGAATGAAACAAAACACAATCCCAGGTTTGTTTTTCACAAGGCAATAGTCAATTTTGTGTAATATAGAAAATGCAAGTAATATTGGAATATTTCTATGTAAGTAAAAGTACAGATAATTATAGGGCTTGAATAGTTACCGAAATGAAATTAAAATTGCAAGACTGGAAGGAACATGGTTAATACATCTTTTTTAGTAATAGAAAGCAACGTAAGCAATGAAATATTTCTAGAAATCATTAGTCCTTATGCCTAAAATAGCATCTGCATCTAATTATAAAGTGCTTTTATTGGAAGTGCAATGTTAGCATGCTAGTTGTTGACATTACTGTGACGGAAAGACCCCACTCTGGCCTCTGGGAGTTACATTCTGATAAAGACATCGGGGTAAATAATTAGAAACCTTATATTTTCTAAAATTGCTAACCCTGATATGTTCATGTCAGCAAACATATGAATGCATGTAATTCTGCTGTTAGGTTTGCAGGTTCAGATTTCAAGGTTCGTATATGTTTAAAAAGGAAACTTAGTCTTGAGTCATTCAGAATTACAATATTTATTCCATGAAAAAAACACATTGAAATTGATATTTTCCTCTCCGCAAGCCGCTATCTCTTTTAGCTCTGACCCGCCCTTGCGCATCCGTCAGACACACGCATTTGCCAGTCCACAGTTCTGATGTCGAGGTCAGTGATTAAAAATGGAAAGTGTTTGATTGACAGGAGGGAGGGAGGAAGAGAGCGACGGAGGGAGGGAGCGCAAGGGGCGATCGATGGAGCGGTTACTTCTACTTGTTGACCTGCCTTGTTTGGTGTGCTCGAAATAAATGATATGTTTATGCGTGTCAGGCCTTTGAATAGCCACTGAGGCAAATACACGCAGAGGATGGAGGGCCCGAAACATCTAAAATAATAATAAACAATGAATAAAATCTGAAGTAGTGGGTCTTGGCTTAGATACAGTGATGCAGTGTTTCATTTGAGGTTTGTACAATGTTGTTGAATGCAAAAAGATAAATAGACATAGTAGGTGTAACGTAAAATTCTAAAACTAAATATATTCTATTTTATGTCTCCATTGATTCTATATAAAATTATCATAGACTGTATAAAAAAGTGGACTAAGCGAGTGTGACGTCACTCATAGCGTTTAGCGCCGCTCAAATGAGGCTCGTGATGCTAACGGTTACAGGAGCCAATCTGGAGCCAGGCACTATGTTATGAATAGGATTTTTTTGACTAACAAAATTGCGAAGACAAAATTCAGGATCATGTAGAGCGGTTTAATAAGAACATTTTAAGACCAAGATGAAGAGAATCACTGCAGCAGTTACAGAGAGACGAGCGACAAGATCCTAATGTAAGTCAATGGGAGCCAGAGTCAGAAGGAGCCGGAAGAGCCTCCTGGTGCACTTCCTGTTTGGCACGCGGCGGCTAACGTGTTAGCTATGTCCATTCATATATACGGTCTATAAACATTACCCACATCCTAGTAGACAGAACAATTAATCGTCCAAAAGCAACTGGTATTAAATATTAAGCATGATAAGGCCTATATAGCTTTTTATTTTGCCTGTAAGTTTTAAAACCCAAATTTAAAAACGTCTTAAGTTAAAGTAACTTAGTTGGTAAAGCCGAAGATTGGTAGTTCAATCCCGCTCTCGACCAAACATTACCGGTAGAGCCGTCAGATCGACCAACCCACAGTCTGGCAGAACAATTCTAGCTCCTTGTGTCCTTGGGCAATACACTTGGCAACCCACCTCGCCCCCTCTGTGAATAAGTGAGTGGTTCCTTAATATAAAGCGCTTTATGTGCCTCGAAGGTGGAAAAGCGCTGTATAAAAATACCATTTACCGTTAAAACTCTTAGATAATCACAATCGTAAAGTATATAGCCATTATAACTGACAAACTTTTTTCCACTTTTTTTCCATAATGTGGTTTTGTATCGCTATTTCTTGCCCTTAGACACTCCGCGCTATAATATTTCTTATGTGTGCAGTCCACCCCACTTATCCTATTCATTTCGTCAAGTAGTATAGTCTAAAGAAGTGCGTGCATTTGGGCGACAGTAAGTGCAGGGAAAGATGATCGGATAGACCAGAGAGGCTAAGTGTACTTTAGCGTAGCCTAGCCAACATCCAGGTGCTCTTATCCCTTCGATCTGTTTAGCGTCCGGCACCCTTAAGAATTGTCTACACCTCACTCGATCCCCTTATAACCTCTCCCACCACAACACACAGAACGGGAGGGTCCGGACGAAGTGGAGTGCCGTTAAAAGCAAAGGCCGCGCTAAGAACTAAGAATAAACTGACGAAAATAAATGTTTATGAGTGCCGTTGATAACTCTTATAAGGTTGAGGGTGTAACGTTACGCCGCTATTAGCCGTCCGCGAGCTAACGGTTCTCGATTAGCGTCTATCCTGCTCTAGGTGTGGTGCACAATTGCATTTATTTCCCCTCTCCCGGTTGAGGTTTAAACACCGAAAATGAGATTACGGGTCCATCCGTAGACGCTCTATACCTTTAAAGTGCATACGACAGGTTTTCATGTTTTCTAATTATAGCTGGGTTTAAGGGGTAGTACATGTGGTAAATATTTAATGTAGTTTTATATGAGTTAAGAGGAAGTTTGTGGGGGAAAAAGGGATGAAAAATAAAAAACACAGGAAGTTCTAAAAAGGAACGCCTCTATCTACGTCACCGATAATGAAAATTCCTTTGAAAATGCAGGGAAGTCCAAGGAATATATGTTTTTCTGACAATTTAAACCTTCAAGATATTGTCATGCATTTTTATTTGTTTAATCCTAAATACTGTGTAATTTTGAAGTTCACTTTTTAACAATTTGGCTGTTGTATACTTTATGCTTGCTTAGTTACAAAATTACCTCCATGTTCAACCAGGAAATGGAATTATAAACTCCACCAAAAGTTAAATTAAATGTTAAATATAATTGCTGTAAAGGTGCATTGTGTAACTTTTCTGGTGGCTTTTCAAAAGGCTTTTCTCCAGAGAGATTTTATTGCTTTTTTGAGCTTTTTTTGCACAGTATGGCATTAAACATAACTATAGTCATGGAGACCAAACAGAACAAATTACAGGCCAGATCTGTGGAGAGATGCTTGTTTTTCTAGGCAGGCAGAGCAGTGACATATCCAGACCCCCAACCCAAAAGTTGCAATGTGCACCTTTAACTATATAGAAGATAAAAGATAGTATTAAAAACAATCCATAAAACAGAATTTCTCTCCAAAAATATTCTAAACTTACAATATTGCCAAAAAATCTGACAGAATGCAACACTTCAATAGCTATTGTATCTATAATGAGTCTTAGAAGCTCGTAATTAAACCTTCTACAGCTCAAATCTGATCATATTACAAAGAAATTACTAAAAAATTCTCACTAGTACAGAGAAAAAGATAATGATAATAAATACTGACCTCCAAACAGTACTGTTCTATCTGTAGTAGATATTGTAACATAGTAATGGTACTGTAATCGAGTAGTCCAACCTGTCAAATTGCAGTTTTCTGGTGGAGTCTCCATGGAGATGTTATTGCTTTGCGCAGAATGTTCCATGATATGACTTTAAACACATCTACCCATCTATTTTTTCATTAGGAGTGTTACTGTAGGTCAAAAATACAATATTTCTCTCTGTGAATAGGGTTGCCTCTCCGCAGATCTGACCTGTAATGCAGCCTATAGTTGTCTTCCTTGAGATAGACTTTAGGCTTAATCTCTACCATGGAATGTTCTAGACAAAGCAATAACATCTCCATGAAGACGAGCGGGTGACGGATGACGGACCCTCCACCAGAAAAGTTACGTAATGCACCATTAAATGGGGTTGTTTAGTGGTTGCGCCAGTCGTCCACCTGGTTGAGAGATTTGAGATATCTGGAAAAACGTGTACAGAACAGACTTAATTCTACTTAGCATTTTCACACGAGCACAAACAGCTAACTTTGCATTTTGGGTAATGTTTTAATCACACCAGCCATCTCGCCATCCAAGAAAAGACTGCTCCTTGAGGTGTTTGGCTGTGTTTCGCCTATCAGAGAGCGAACAAAACTTTGCCATTAATCAAGTAATTCGGCAGATTCCACGTTCCGACTTGTATCCGTTGGGGGAATTGGAATGTTTTTGCATATGTTTTCTTCATGATGACACTGCAGCATCACTAAACATTTAATGCCATAAATATTGTGTCTGGAAAACTCCATTCACAAGAGATAGATCGCGCTAGGATACCAGGTGTGCTAACGTTGATAACAATTTCGATTTTTATTTTTCCATTTACTTTTTGTTGTGGATATTGGGAAGTAAATAGAAACATTGTAGATGGTGTTTTAACTTTATATTGTGAAAATTAACTGTAAAGGGACTGACACCTGCTGGTTTCCATAGGGATATTATTGCTTTACTTGAAATATCCCACGTTATGACATTAAACCTGCATTCTTACTGAGTGGGTTTGCCTCTCCACAGATCTGACTTGTATCTTGGAAGCATCACCTGCAAGTCTCCATGGAGCTTGAAATGAAGAAACTCGTCTTGTCAGCCATCTTCAGAAAATACTGATTAATACTGATAAAGGAAATTTGAAAATGGAAATTTCAGACCAAAATGCTTTTATACGATTTGAAATTTTGGTTCTTTTACTATCAACTCTTCACAGTTCCACGATTCAACCTTCAATTTCTATCAATCACCAAAATGATCTTTTCATCTTTTCGCTCTGTCCATCACTTGTCAAATCTGTAAACCGGCCTTATGTTCTTGATGAATCGTCTTTTTGTTGCTCATTAGCGGCCTGTCTTGAGAGGTCGGAGCCAAGCTTCGACCTTTGACCCCCAGAGGTCAGACCTTGGCCCTGAAGTTGAGAGAGCCTCTGAGGCGTCCTTAAACATCCTTTGTTAGCTAGTCCGCTTTAAACAAGTTAACCCTGTAAAGAGTTAATGGGCGTACACAATTTCTAAGAATACATTTCCCTGCATCAATCAAACTAATGGATATAGATTTGAAAGCGCATAAATAATGTTGACCAGTGACTCCTTCTTAGCCCTACTTAGCCTCGTATGTGCTTTTGTGGACAATGAAATCCATTTGCTTTGGTTTGGTCAGTCTTCGCCGTGTGCTAATGCAGGACATACTTAAGTTAGCTTCCCCCATGATTCATCTGAAGTATTGCGGTGTACGCGTTGTTAGCTAATGTGTTTTTATTGCAAAGAAATAGGTGTTATAAAGATGGATGGACTGCTATTAGACGATAGAAACATGAAGCTACTTTTTGGTTGACATCCATGTTTTTTTTTCATATTCTTTTCAGTTTCTGATCGACGTCCTACAGACTATTTTTGCAACACCGACAATATATAAAGTTTCCCATTGTAACTTTTCTGGAGGAAGGTATGGCGCCTGCTTGTCTCCATGGAGATGTTATTGCTTCGCTTAGAATATTCCATAACTTCGCAAAATGCATGAAGGTTTTAGAAGTTTAAGAACACTGTGAAGAACTTTCTGTATTACACATGATGTTTTTTTGTTTAAAATGCAGGATTTGTGTGAATGAAACAAAACACAACTCCAGGTATAGTTTTTGACGAGGAAACAACTTTATAACATCCAGTAAATCCGAAAATAACGTGATATGGGCCCATTAAAAAAAAAAAAAAAAAAGGACTAAAGTTGCATACAAAATGTACTTTTATAACCATCAAAACTATTATCGTTCTGTTTAGCCCAGTTCAAACCAATTACCCAGTCACTATTCCCTCACATCTTGGCTATCAGATCTGGCGAGGTCAACCACCTCCAAGAACACGTCCACTCAGCAGTGTGTTACAGCGCGAAAGTAGCTGCTAATGCGCTAACAGCTCATGTCAACCATCAACTCCTCACATCCACGCCTTTATATGGACTTATCCCTTTGTGTCCAACCAGCTCAGATTTAGTGTTGCACGAATAAACGAGTATCGTGTGTTGCGAACGCTGCTCACCACATGTCTGCTGATGGGAAGATGGTATCGGCCATTTTGAGCTAAATTGTAACTGTGAGAAGTGCCTGTGTGCCGCGGGGCGTTTGACAAAGTATAAACACTCATTCGCTCCATTAGATTCCATTCAAAAATAACAAATAGTGGGGATCTGGCAGTGTTAAACAGGGGTGCATGTACTGGACATAGGTGAGCTGAGTGTGGAGGTAGAGCGTTTGATTGTTTTTACACTAAGGGAGTTACTTTTTGATTACACTTGTTTTAATCACAATGGTGGTTTTGTATTTTGCTAGTTTTGCCACTATGAGTACAACTATTACAAACAAATTCAATGAAATAGAAAATTAAAATTCTAAAACATGTATTTTTTTTTCATTTATATCAAAATTTGAGCTTTTTGAATTTTTTTTTGTAGACATTTTTGTAGATTTTTTTGGTTCATGAAACTTTAAAACTTTTTTTTTTGGACTTTATTATAAAATGCTACAAAACTTTTATTTTCAGTCTAATGACATCCCTTCATAAATGTAAGTCCGTCTCCATGGATACGCTACTAACTTGCCTGTAGTACTCCGCAATGTGGCATTAAAACCATTTACCATGTATCTATTCAATTACAGTTGTTATATGGCAAAAATATGAATATCTCATGTAGTCTTACCTGGACCTTTCCACAGACCTGTAAATGGGCCTGGTGGTGTCATTTGCTTGTCTCCATGGATACATGTCTCTGTGATACACTGTGGAACATTCTAGGCAAAGGAAAAACTCCACGAAGATAAGTTAAGACTCCATGAATATCTCCATGAAGACAAACAGGTAGTGGACTCTTCATTTTAAAAGTTACGAACAGTACAGCACCTTTTTTTTAGTTAATAATAGTTTTACTTAAAGATGTATTGTGTAACTTTTCCGATGGAGGGTATGCTGGATTTTTTTTCCCGTTGTAAAACTAACTTTTATTGCTTTGCTTGGCACGTTCATTCAAACTAGAGGTGATTTTATTGTTCGGAAATACCTTTACGAACGTCCATCCTTTCCGCCGAACTGATCTGTACCTCGGCCTGTTCGTCTCCATGGCGATATACAAGCTAAATGCCATATTGTGAAACATTCCAGGCCGAACACTTATGCACATCTACATGGAGACTGGTATGCGGCGTACCCTCTCCAAGTAAAGTTATGCAGTGCACTTTTAAGTCCATTTTTTGACGTTATGCACGTCTACATGGAGACTCCAAGTAAAGTTACGCAGTGCACTTTTAAGTCCATTTTTTGACTATATTCCTCTTACTCGTGGCCTCGTAGCCGGCTCCCTCTCCGCCGTTGTATATGTACTCGACACTTTTACGCGAGGTTACAGCACTAGATCCATTTTAAAACGACTCTCGCTGTAATCAAAAACAATAACCACTTTTCCTCCTCCCTCTCTTCCTCCTCCTCTCCTCCTTCCCCCCCTCTGCTTTTTCCCCTTGAAGTATGAAATAATAATCCGTGTGTGGGCCCCGGACCGAACGCTGAGAACGCAAACATTTCACAATAAAGTTGTTTAAATAAGGGCCCGGGCATAGATGGCTGGGAGATAGAAGACATGCCGCGTTAATTACAAGCGGCCGTTAAAATAAACCCCTGGTATAAAGTATGACTCCTCTAGCCCACAGCGTTCTCGGGTTTGAACCTATAAAATGCGCACGAGGTGTTCAGTGTTTGGAGACTAAATACAGTGTGGGGCAGAGAGAGAAAGAAGGAGGAGAAAGAAGGGGGAGAGGGAGAAAGACTAAATACAGTGTGAGGCAGAGAGAGAAAGAAGGAGGAGAGAAGCTGGAAGAGAGGGATGCAGAAAGAGATAAAGGGATAGAGAAGGAGAGAAAGAAAGAGCGAAGGAGAAAGGAGAGGGTGCAAGGTTGGAGAAGGAAGGAGGAAGAGAAAAAGGGGGAGAGGGAGGGAGAAAGACTAGAAAAGAGGAAGGATAGAAGGAGAGGGGGAGGAGAGAAGCTGGAAGAGATGGATGCAGAAAGATATTGGGGGAAGAGATAAAGGGATAGAGAAGGAGAGAAAGAAAGAGCGAAGGAGAAAGGAGAGGGTGCAAGGCTGGAGAAGGAAGGAGGAAGAGAAAGAGGGGGAGAGGGAGGGAGAAAGATGGGGAAAGAGGGAGGCTAGAAGGAGAGGGGGAGGAGAGAAGCTGCAGAAAGATGCAGAAAGATATTGGGGGAAGAGATAAAAAGAAAAGAAAGAGAAAGAAAGAGCGAAGGAGAAAGGAGAGGGTGCAAGGTTGGAGAAGGAAGGAGGAAGAGAAAGAGGGGGAGAAAGAGGGAGGGAGAAAGATGAGAAAAGAGAGAGAATAGAAGGAGAGGGGGAGGAGAGAAGCTGCAGAAAGATGCAGAAAGATATTGGGGAAAGAGATAAAGGGATAGAGAAGAAGAGAAAGAAAAAGCGAAGGAGAAAGGAGAGGATGCAAGGTTGGAGAAGGAAGGAGGAAGAGAAAGAGGGGGAGAGGGAGGGAGAAAGACGAGGAAAGAGGGAGGATAGAAGGAGAGGGGGAGGAGAGAAGCTGCAGAAAGATGCAGAAAGATATTGGGGAAAGAGATAAAGGGATAGAGAGGGAGAAAAAGAAAGAGCGAAGGAGAAAGGAGAGGGTCCAAGGTTGGAGGAGAGAGAGAAAGAGGGATGGAGGAAGAGAAAGAGAGAGGGTGAGACAGTATGATGAATGAGATGGAGGGAGATAGGGAAGAAAAAGAGATGGAGAGAGTGAGGAAGATAGAAGTAGTAGAAGTATGAAAAAGGAGAGCGATAGATGAAGGAATAGAGAGAGCGAGGGATATATTGGGGTAGAGAGATGAAAAGAGAGTCAAAAGGAGAGGGTAAGGTAGAAAAGAGAGATGGAGCGAAAGAGGAAGAGAGCGAGAGAAAGACAAACAAACAATAAACAGCGACGGGGAGAGAGAGATGGAGGAAAAAAGAAGAAAAAGAGATGGAGAGAGTGAGGAAGAAGTAGTAGAAGTATGAAAAAGGAGAGCAATAGATGAAGGAATAGAGAGAACAAGGGATATATTGGGGTAGAGAGATGAAAAGAGAGTCAAAAGGAGAGGGTAAGGTAGAAAAGAGAGATGGAGCGAAAGAGAAAGAGAGCGAGAGAAAGACAAACAAACAATAAACAGCGACGGGGAGAGAGAGATGGAGGAAAAAACGGACGATTAGCTGAGAGAGACGAAGAGAAAGGAGGCGAGCGAGAGACAGAAAGATGGAGAGAGCGGCAGAAAGAGAGGCAGAGAAAGAAAAATCTACAAAACACAACAGCGCCGTACAATCAACAAAGAAAGCAGTGTTTACTCTGCATTTAAAGACTTATGAATTCTTCTCTCCCCCGCCAGCTCGCCCTCCCGCCTCACTGCTGTGCCGCCGCATTAACCAACAGAGAAAATAGGCCCGTTAAGCACCAGTTTATTATTCTTCAAACTCGGCCCTGAAAACCAATATGCTTTAAAGGCACTGTAAGAGGACGGGTGCCCCTTCCACATTCGCACCCAACTTCTGTTACTGTCTCAGACTTCTCCCATTGCAAACACCAGCGGTACAAGTAGTAAAGCGCCGTACTTAAGTATACTGTATTTTCCGAGTCTGTACTTTACTTAAATCAGTGTTTAAGTGGATACTTTTTACTTTTTACTTCACTACATCTGAGAGCAGGTATCTATCTTTACCATTGGTTGATTCATTTCTATTGAACAAAATACTGCACAAATCAAAATCAAAAGCTTTATGAGACTTCAAAATCTGCTTTAAGTACATTTTTAGTACTTTAATACTTTTACGTAAGTAGATTTTTTTCATGTGAAACTTTTACTTTAGTATTTTTTTTGCTCTGGTATCTGTACTTGTACTTAAGTAACAAAATTGAATACTTCTTCCACCACTTGCAAAAATCAGGAGTTAACGGGATGTTGCACGGTTTTGTTCTAAGAGTCGACTTATAGGTTTTGTACCTAAAAGCAGGGAGTCAGGAAGTGTAGGTTAGCATGCTAGTTGTTGTTAGCATTACCGTGACTCTGCTGTGCCGTGAGAAGCTCTTATAAACTCATGGCGGAGATTCAATAGGAAGCTCAGAATTCACAAGGTAAATAAGGAATAACGTCAGAAAGTATTAAAAAAAGTTTTAAAAATCTGTTACGGTGCCTTTAAAGAATTGTTTTCCCTGTGGTTGTTATTAAATTAAAAGCATTGTTTTATAAGGCTTGTTAATGTGGCTGAATAGTTACGTAAACTTTAAGTTGCCAAAGAATGCAATGTTCAATTTTGTGTTTTGCGATAGTATCCTTATAAATTATGCTTTGTTTTTTGCTTTTTTGGCACAAGAAGTTCAGTAAAATAAAATAAATCAATAATAAATAAATAAATA
>KN505067.1:0-15865 GCA_000787155.1 Scartelaos histophorus
TATAAGCAATTTGCTATGGCAACTTTAGATGAAGCCATAATTTGTCAGAGACTGAGTGAGTGTGAGAGAAAGGCCAGTGGATGGGCTGGCAGCAGTCTCTTACTCAGCACAGCCACAAAACATGATGAAAAATGTTACCGTTGCGACTCAGTGTGCGGCAGGGTATTTATCACATTTTGGGGACTAAAATCCGTATACACACTCCCATCTGGGGACCTGGTGTTCTTACAGGGACAAAAATCAGGTCCCCATAATCTAGAAGAGATCAACATCGTGGGTTAAAGTTCACATATACTGAGTGTTACAATGGCAAAATTTTCATTGACAAAATTTCAAACCTTTCCATGGCATTTTCATGATCTAAAGTGAATTTTCCATGACTTTACAGCACCCTGCATGTGTAGTATTTAGCTTTACTTTTAGAGCTAAATATGAAACATTAACGTTTTACACTCACCTTATGGTATTATAGTTATTTTAAACATTCAAAATACTGTCAGTGCATTTATTGTCATCTCTTTAAAAAAATACCTTATTGTGTCAGAACATTTGTTAGTCCAGGTGAGTGGGGGGTTTCGCCATATCAGAAAAATGTGAAAATAATCCACATCAGAATAGCCTAATGTCACTTAACAGAACGCTATAGTTGAGTGAAAGAGATACTAAAATCCAAAATAATCATAAACCTAATGATAACTTAACAGAACGCTGTAGTTGTGTGAAAGAGATACTAAAATTCCATGATTTTTCCAAAACTTTCATTGCATTTACAAATTCCATGACTTTTCCAGGCCTGGAAAATGACATTTTCAATTTCTATGACTTTTCCAGGATTTCCATGACCGTGGGAACTCTGCAGTATGTTAAGATTAGACAAGCAATGACTGTGGTTAAGTTTAGGATCAGTCTCCAGGGAATTAATACAACTTATATAAGTAAATGTAATGTCCTCAAAAAGCTTGGAAACGCCTGTGTCCAGAGTCTGTGACAGTTGTGGCCCCGACAGTGACCACAGGGCGAGGGCGACACCTTCAGGGCAGTGCTGGTACTGAGGCGCAGCAGGTCAAAGAAAATCTGCGAAAAATAATACAACTACATGTATTGTGTTTGTAAAAAATGCTCTTAAAATGTTCATTTGTTAAATTCCAATGCAGTATTACTCAAAAATTTGGCAAAGACAAAGTACTCAAAAGCTGTATTTTAATATTATAAGTATTTTATTAACAATATGTTGCCCCACGTTACATTCAGTACTAGTAAACACCCGCACACTTATATAAATGTAGAAAAGCCACACAGAAGCACTCTCTTTGACACATATTCAGGGCTTAATAATACATGACAGTGCAAAAAGGAAGGAAAATAATAATATACATTTAATTTTATGGTAACAGATATATAACAGATATGGCTACATGATGCTCTGATCTAATACACATAATTGCACATATCTTTTTCCCCGGGACAAGATCAGATTAATTCTGTATTATAAATTCAGAGATAAATTCTGTATTATTCAGTACTCTAAATGTTCAGTAACATGAGAACGTAGGATCAGTTTAGAAGACAAACGTATTCCTTTGGTAGAGCTTCATTTATGGCATTCACTTAGAGTTTGGCAACTTTGACACAGGACATGGGGAATTATGGATCTTATTCCTTGTCTATTAAAGTATTGGCAATTCAACAAAGCCTCCACAAGTTACAAAATAAACTTTAAAACTTTGAATTTTTTTTCAGTTTTTCTGTTTGGCAAAATCAGAATATGCTGGCTCAAATTTGCTTACCCCACAGATGGTTCCCTCAATGCTTTTGCACAAATATAAGAAATAATAGCAGAGTTGAAATTATGAGTTATACCACACTACATTAAAAAGTAATTGTTAAAGTGGCCCAAAAGGACACCAGCCACACAAAAGAAGAGGATCATTAGAGGACAGGCACAGTGCTATTAGATAAATATCACACGTGTTAAAGCAAAATGGAAAAGAGGATTCGGCTGCCACTCGTAGCAAAGGTCAGATACTTTGAATGAGCTGTGAATTACGTAAAAAGCCTCCAGCTCGTTAGGCTTTATACCCACACAGAAAAGGTTTAATAGAGCAGTCTTTGAAAGCTTTTTTTGAAACGTGTGGATAGAGAAATTACAGAAGAAAAGGCCAGCTTTGTGTTTGCTCAGGTTGTTCAGGTTGGACGTAGGCCTGTCCCAGATCAGTGTTAGCCTCTGACCTGTCAGGATAATGAGATGTGGGCATCAAAGACGGGCCACTGATGCCTTCGGAGTGGGCAGTCTTCCTCCTAAAAACACACAATTGAGATTAGGTTTTGAAGTAGAAAAGATTGACTGTTAGACATTAATGATGGTTTCTTACCCAGAGTGTCCTCTAAGGAGTTGACTGTCACTTTGTTGATGTTCAGACTTGTCTGGTCCACTCTGAAGTAAAGGGAATTTGAATGAATCATTGAATATGACAATATGACACTGTTATAAAGCAAAGTCTGGTATTTTTATATAAGATAACTACTTTTCAAATGGTGGTCTAGTCTTGGAATTAAAAATGAAATGTTAATGTTAATGTTTTGATGATAATATAATATAATACATAAGTGAAGGTGCAATAAGATATTTGGATGTTCTGAAATAAATATACAAATTTAGATTATTTCACTTGTATACCTTTTTACTTTCTGTACAGCTCCAAGTCTGAGCAAAGCTGCAAAAGCGTTCTTCTGGAGGTCAGAGGACAGTACTTCAGGATATCTCAATGCGCCTAAAACACAAATACTATTATCAGTTACAATATTTCATCAGGATGAGCCAAAAACACATCACACCTTCTCACTCCGGTTACCTGCCAATAGCTGTTTGACTATGAACTTTCGAACTGCTAGAACAAACACCTTCTCTGTAAGTGCCTCAGTGGCCTCTTCACACAAAAATGCACACACCACCTAAAAAAAAGAAAGAAAAGGTTTTCATGTGATGGTAGCGCCCTCTGGTGAGCAACATCTAAAATCACATCAAAACTGATATAAAACAGCATTTGAAATAAAATCAGTTTCTTAAAATTTTGTTTTGTGGTTGCCAACTGTGTTGCCAAATAACTAGTTGTACTGTGTAACAGATGAACTGGAGAGAACTCATAATACTGCATACAACTAAATTGTTTATATGATGAAAACACTGAAGTCAGATTTACTAGAGGGACGCCCACCTGATATCCCTGTACAAAGGGGAGCAGCAGACGGCTGAGAAAACTGATGGTTCTGTGCCCTCTGTGAGTCACCACCATCTCCTGTTGGCTCACTTGGAGCACTCCAGTCTTCACCAGCAGGAAACAGGCCTCTTCAAAGTCCTACACAAGAGCTTCTATTAGAGCACTGGAAAATGAGTCACATGTGATATTTGTACAACGTGCCTACCTGCACAGTGGCATTTGGACACAGGATGAACTCATTATAAAACATATTTCTCAAGAAGCTGAAAATGTTGAAAATATCCTCTGAAAAACAGATGAATGAATAAAACACCACAGTTTTAAAACCACACATTTGAGATCAAAGAAAGAAATGAGTTGGCAGTATTGATATTTACGTTTGTTGTTGGTAGCAGACGTGTGAATAGCAGTGGCCAGCAGAGCAGGGCGCACAAACAAATGCAGGGCCTGATTCCTGTAGGACACACAGGCGAGCACTGGCACCGCTCGACTCAACACCTGCTCCTCAGGGGAGACAGGACCTGACTGGACATCTGTACAGGAGTAACAATAGTAACCGATATATATTAATACAGGGATTATAGCAGATCTTATTATGACAGTGTGCTCTTTTTCATAAGGACTGCTTATTTTGTTTCTTATGATGAATTAAACTAAATCTCTGATAACAAATAAAATATTAAATGTGTGATTTTATTATTGCATTCGCCTTAAAGTATGCTATTCCAAGGTAACATAAGTAACCGTACCTTGATTCAGTGCAAGATAAACTTTCCCTTCTGAGAGCGTCACCAGGCCATGATGTAAAGAGAGACTGGAGGAAACCACCTCCGATGGAGTCATGTGGTCTGCAGAAAAACACATTCAATTGGTCAATATTTTAATGTGGAAAAACAGTGTGTAAAGCATGGTAAGAGGGCCATTATATGGTACCAGGCCAGTGCAGGAAGCCCCCATACTGTCGACACAGGTCTCTGAGCCACAGGGCCTGTTCAGTGAGCTCCTCCAGTGCGATGCCACTCTCAAGGTCCTCAGCCTGGAGCAGGATGGTGGCCAACAGCACCCAGGGCTTTAGGACCATGTTCTCCTCCTGAGCCCGCACCAGTCTGTACGCTGTGTCATTCACAAAGGTCTGCACATCCTCACAGGGGCGCTTTGGGATATACCTGCATTTAAAATATAAAGAAGTATCAAAGTATTTAATAAGTGTCATTTTGAATACATTCTTTAGTTTCTTAGTTGTAACTTAGTGTATTACCAAATATAATGTAGTAGGACTATTTTCACAGATTACCATTCCATACCTTGGTGTGAGGCTGAACTGGCAGCGGTTCACTCGGCCCTCTGCTAAACGTCTGACTGATACAGGCTGGCCAAAGTAAACATGGATGCTGCCATAGTCTTCACTCAGAATTTTTCTAGCTTTAAACAAACCCTGAAACAAGTACAGCACCATTTAATCCATCAGTTTGGTAAATATGATAAAAGAATATTTGATATAGAGCTTACTGAGGTGGATTCTTTGGGTTTGGGAACGCCAAGCATTTCTCTTGCATAAAGTGATTCCTCAAGTATTCGCTCATAACTGATGCTTACAGGAACTAAAATTGTATCAAAAACTTCACCTTTTAGAAAGGGATCCATGGCAATATTTAATAAACCTGCACGGCATAAAAAAACAAAACATAAATAAATTGAATAAATGTATAATGATGACAAACTATCACAGAAATTTGAGCCATACCTAATTTTGGGGTCAAGGATTTACTTGTTCGACTTCTGGTGCCCTCTAAGAAAAATTCTACTGGTGCAAGGCCATTCTGGAAGATTATAAACGCAAAGTAATACATATTTAAAACAACAACACACAATTTTAAGTCCATGTTTTGAAGCTCACTGTTCACCTTGATTATGGTCTTGACATACTCAGAGAACACAGCCCAGTAAAGTTTATCACCACCAAAGGACCTTCTGATGAAGAAAGCACCAGACATCCTCAACATTTCACCAACCACCTTCATCCCCATGAAATCTGAAAGAAACCACAGCAGCTGGTCAGCATGGACAGGCTTGGCTTAATAACCTTTTTTACAACATTATCGTAATTGATACATGTCTTCAGTCTGTCTCTGCTTACCCATGCCTGCAGCAATGACAGGTAGAGCGATGTCATAGGTGTACAGGATGTAGGACATGAGTAGAAAGTCCATGTAACTTCTGTGACTGGGCAGGAGAACAACGGGATGCTCCTGAATGGCCTGCTGCAGCTGAAATGCAAATAAAAAGTGAAAGATTTAAATTTAAATGTTCAGAAGAAGGCATTTTGTCTTTAGTGATGTCTGCTCACTCTCTGGATGCCGTCCTCGTTCACGCAGATGCTCTTGAACAGAGTTTTGAAGACTTTACTCAGGGCAAAAGCAAAAAAACGGACAGTACTGAGCTGTAAGCGATGGCCCATCTCATCCATGATGCCTGATGCTTCGTCTTGAAGATCATCTTTTGTTCTACCACTCTCTTTAGAAACCTTAATTACAACATTTAAGAGGCCATGCAATTATTATAGACAAATAATTAGAGAAAGTCACATAAAAATACATAAAAATGTACCTGGTTGATAACATAATGAAGTTGATCTGAATGAAGGACCATGGCTTTCAGTGAGTTTGCATCACAGGGAGTGAGGTTTTTGTAGACGGCAGGAGTGTAACATCGGAGTGCATATCGAAGGTCGCTGGAGTTCCTCCGCTCCTCCAGCATGTCCTCAAACTCATCTCTCTTCTTCAGCATTGGGTCGGAGTGCTGGGACAGAAAACAGAAAATGAGAATGTCTGCAACAAATACATTTCAACATTTCAATATTTATCGTGCCACCTAGTTTTAAGTTTCAGCAGCTGTACTATTCTTTCTATATCTTTCAGTATCTATTGCTTTGTTAATCATTATATAGAATGACAAAGAAAAACTACAAATATATAAAATTTCGTATTTTTCCAAGTTGCCTCTGATTATACTATGGCTTTAGTAAGCTAAATATATATTTTTTCAATTCCAAAATCTTTTTCATTTTTTTTCAGATATCTATGTTTATTATGTCGTTTTCACACCACTCTGTATTATTCATTCACTGCCCATAGTCAGTGGTGAAGAAGTGTCACTTGCTGCACAATCACAAAATGTACCAATCTGTGCAAGAATTGGGTTTGCTCCAGCACATTTATTACAATTATTTATTTACTGGGTTTAAGAATAGCTTGCATAATGATTTGGGGTATGTCAAGTGTCGGCCTTGACAAAGCCTATTCAAACAAGCCTCAAAGAATGTAAGCCACTGCCAGAGTCTTATCATTTGCCTTCAAGCATTTGGAGGGTCGATTCAGGCAAGGCATTTGGCGTAAAATAGTATGACCAATCTATACACAAAGAAATGCTGAGAACAAAGTACAGTGGCCTACTGCTGTGTTGCAACATGCAATACTTAACAATGCAACGTATCTAAAAGGGCTCCCTATTGAATGAAATGTCAAAAGTCAAGGCTATGCTACGTTAGCCTCAGCTAGACATCATACATACCGAATATGCCGCTTTATTTTCCATGGCTCACTTCAAGCCTCAAAAAGACACACGTAGATTTGTTAAAACTGTATATGTACAAATCATTATTATCCTTAATGACAGCTGCACTTGCGAAAAAAAAAAACTTCACATGGGCGTGTTAATAAGAGGCTACTTCCGTGTTTGTATGGAATCTACGGTGGCTCGCGAGGATAGAACTTCAGCCGTTGTTTAGCGAGCACCACACGTGTTTGTTGTCATTCATTGCTGCACATTTTTTGCTCATCTAAATACACTGTGGATTACTGAAATATGAATACGAAGGCGAACGGAAAATCGGACGATGACTGTTTGTTTCTTGAGCAGGTGTTGGACAAACTGTACGATTTTGGTGAGTAAATTTAGCTGCCCCCACTGATGCTAACACTTTCGGCTAACATAGTAACAGCAGTATTGCATGGCTGAACTAAATATGTGTTAATAATAGCAATCTAGTTGAGCTGTCCTGCTTTCTTTTATTTCATTCCCAGGAACAAAAAAGAAGAAAAAGCGCAAAAGACGTGCGGACGAGGAGGAGGTTCCAGAGTCTAAAGATGATGATTCTGTCACATCCACAACGCAGCATCAGTCAGAACAAACAGGTTGAAATTATTGTCACTGCAAAATCACTATGCAGCTTGATTAGGGTGACCAGATTTTCTAAATAAAAAATTGGGACACCACCGGTTCGGGTTGGTTGGCAATAAAACAACGATATAAGTGCGTAATTAAAATACATTGTTGCACTCTGCACTAATGTGAGTCCATATGTCACATTTTCTTTTGTTTTGTGTTGTGGTCATTTTTAAGCAGAGTCTATGTATTTTACCTAAACAGGTGACAATTTATGCCTCTCTTTACTGTTGGCAGGGATCCGTATCTTGTATAAAACTGGGACAAATCCCTGGTTTTGGATTAATCTGTTGGGACAGGAGAAACAGGGCTCAAAACTGAGACTGTCCTGTGTAAATCGAGATGTCTGGTTACCCTAAGCTTGATAAACACGTGGTACAATTAATTTAAAAAACACTTGAATGTCTAAATAATTTTTTTTTTTTTTTAGCTGTGGCACAGAAAGACCACCAGGTGGAGGTAGTGACGTTTCAGGATCCTAGAAAGAAAATAAAGACCAAACACACCCCAACTCCTGACAAAACAAAAGTAGGCATAAATAATATTATAACTCGTAAACTTTTACTATTATTATTCATTCATTCATTATTCATTGTTCTGTTTTGATGTTTATAATTTGTCAGCCTCCTCAAACAAAAGACAAAAACAGTGAACAAACGGATGACCTTAGTTTGGAAAAGGTGAGGAGAACTGTACATTATTTCTCAAAGTTGTTGGGGAAAAAATATGATAAAATAAAATATGTTTAGGCCCGATTAGAAGTTCATCGGTTTGGCATCACAGGCTACAAGAAAGAGCAGCAGCGAGTGTTTGAGCAGGACCGAGCCATTATGCTGGGGGCTCGTGTAAGTTTGTCTGTTGCACATGTAGTCAACTTTTTTTGTATTGTTGTACGTCATATCTACATTTCCTATATTTCTATTTTGCAGCCACCAAAAAAGCAGTATGTCAACTACAAACAACTACAACAACAAATCAAAGAGAAGAAACAAAAAGAAAAGGAAGAGGTTGACCCGGTAAGACCTTTGTACCTTTATAAGTCTGTGACAACACTGCAGTTCTTCTTATTACTCTTTGATATGTTCTGTCTGATTATCTTCATTTTTAGGAATTAAAGACAAAGAAGAAAAAAAAGAAAAATAATCCCAAGTGAGTAACTGTAATTATTTCTCCATAATAATAATTTTTTCTTTACATTTTAAGATCACTTTCTCAGCTGGTCTGTGTCTGTTTTCATCAGGGATAAAAAGAAACAGTCCACATCTGGGTCTGGGTCAGGGCCCTCAGGGCAAGTGGGGCGTTTCAAAAATGGCATGTTGATCCTCAGTTCCAAAGAAATCCAGAAGATTAAGGGCACAAAAGGACGAAGATAGGTATGTATTCTCTTACTGCTGAGACTGTGGCGATTTTCTGTGATGAGACCAGCTATGTTTTATCGTTTACTTTAGTGGCACTGAGAGTATCGTAATTACAGACCATTAAAGCCCTTCACACATTTTCTTGGATACAAAGTTGGAGACACTTTCCAGGGAGATTGCTGAGCATAGAGCTGGCACAAGTCCCAGAGGAGAATTATTGATATAGACAATAGTAATAGTGTAACTGTGACCTCTTAAAAGCAGCAGGGCCGATGAATGCTATATAACAAATTTTGATAGTGTAATAATTATTTTTTGCTTTTTTTTTTTCTCTTCTCCTTTACACTCATTTATTGGCTACAGTTGGTTGGATATTTTTTTTTTTTTTGTTGTTGTACAGCTCTCTGGAAACTCGCATGGATTTCTTGTGAGGATCTTAAAGACTAAACTTATGCAGCAAGTTTGCGTTTGGAAATATCAGCATTGTGAGCTGTATCCAGATATTCAAGATCTGTGCCTTTTCAAGCAGCACAGTGAATCACCCAGTGACAGTTTTACTTCTGAGGAACTGCTGACACAGGAACCAGCCTGCGGCTCCCAGATGGATTATTGAGTAAAAATGTAAAGACTCCTTCTGGTTTTTATTCATCACAGTTTATTTATTTTCTTTTATAAATTAACAAAAAAGACAATTGCATTTTCTTGTGTAAAGGTTTTTCTAAATGATGCGATTACAATGCATTTCTTGTACAAAACATGTCATACAAAACTTTTACATTTAGAAGGGAGGAGAAATATCACACACAATGAGGAAACAGTATTTACAGCACCAAGAAGCCCCAGTCATTTTTTTTAACAAAACAAAAAATTGACAGTTTAGTTGCAACAGAATACATGAAAATAATTTATGGCAGTGTGAAGCAGAGAATGTCAAGATCTCACACCATGTAAATAAAGCAGCTTTAAACATGAAGATATGCAAGCTGTAAATTGTAATCTAATCTGATGAGGAATATATCAGACAGTTAAATACATAATAAGTCAAAGGTAAATATAAAACAAAATAAACAGGACTTTGTTCTTAAATATATTTACAATCTGTCAACATAAATAAATCATACAGTATTTCCCAATGCTGTTTAATACAAGAGCAGTGCTATGATATTTTCCCAGCATTGTATTTTTTGTTGTATTTCACATTCATGGGTGGGTAGGTGGACAGTCTTCTATCCCCATGTTACTTTCCTGCATGAAATGAATCAGTTGTGTAATTATGATGTAATAAGTGTGCACCTTCTGGTTCTGGTCAATTGTGTGACAGGATATTCATTTGAAAGAAACATGTTAAAACAAATGCCCAAACAACGGCGCAATCAGAGGTAGATGGTTCAAGAAAGTAAAATGCATCAACATAAAAACTACTTACTACAGGATATTTAGATGTTTGTTTAAGATGCCATCTTATGTCTTACTTTTTAGCAGGAAACAAGAAAGATAACATGGAGAAACTGGACATTTTTGTTCTGGGACATGCCATATAAGTATTTGTACCACATGAAAAGAGGAGATATCACCTTAAGGATATGATGGACGATGTATTTTTATAGTTTGGATACTAACGCCATATTTAACATAAATTCCCCTGACTAACCTCTGACATAAATTTCTCGAGCACTAAATCAAAACTGACCCATAGAGGAAAGTGATTCTTAAACGACCTGTAGTCGGCCTGTCGTCAAACTAAGATGGATGTCCCACCTCGCCTATGGCCTAGAATCTAAAGTCAGAATCTAGACTTCCCTAGAATCTCTTAGAATCTAAGTCTAAAGTTTGACCTTATGGCTGGATTGTCTGCTGATGTGGGGAGGGTCAGAAAAGTACAGTGTGGAGAGAATTAGCCCTATCTATTATCATCTCCTTGGTGGTCAGATAGGGAGAGGTCAGAGGAGATCTGGTTTTATATTTCACTGTAAGGCTGCGTACGGGGATAAGGAAAACCACATTAATGCTCCTACTTTAATCATGCAGCTTCAGTATAAAGGAAATTTTACAACTATCAGGAATAAATGATAAATTGTGGTCATAATGTGATTTTAGGAATGTGTTTTCTTTTTATTTATCTAATCATTTCTGTTAGGTCCCTGTTTTATAGTTACTATATCAGCACAGATGGATGCAACATTCTTGGTAATGACTTTGGAGAAATGAAAGTAAATCCCATTTTCTGTGAATTTAGATCTATTCAGAATTTCTGATAAAACCTTTACTAAAAATGAATCTGAAATATAATACAAAATTAATACATACAGTATATGATGCTATCTAGTGCTACATTGATATTAATAATAAATACAATAATTTGATAAATAACATATATATAAATAAATTATTATGAAGTAGCTATCAACTGACAATAACCTCAAGAAAATCTGCATCTTTAATATTCATATATTTAAAATGGAAAATTATTATGAATAGCTTTTACTCTGTAAACTATTGATTCTTTCCCTGATAAAAGGTCATCATGAGAGATTCCTTATCAGATATCGTATAAAGAGGAATGAATTTGTCGATTCTGTAGTTTCATCTGCAAACCATAGGGGGCGCACTGCCACAACTAAATTATAGTACATTATTTACAGTTCGGTTTTGATCTTTTGTAAACTTGTTTGATGCTCAACCCATGCTTGAGACCACACATTATTAATCCTGCCATTAGCACTGCCGTGGTAAATCTCACATGTAATGCCTTTGCAGTTTTAGACACATTTTGATCAGTATGTACATAATAGATATTGTCTTGGTCACAGTGTTTTGGTAGGTGTTGCAGCTTAGGTCCTTTTTAGGCCACCGTAGCTTTACCTGAAGTGATCTTGGTCTGTACAGAAGATGCCAGGCGTCTTCATAGAGACTGACAAATGAGGGCATTAAATAGTCACTGTGAGACAGAGAACTGGCTTCTCTACTTTATACAAAACAGCTAGACTGGCTCCTCATTATCACCCAGTCACAACTTTTTTAAATATTTCCTTTATATGTTGTTGTCAAACTTCTGAAAAAAATTAAGTCATCAGTAAAGTAATTCTTCAACAATTGTAAAATAGTTTAGGCAATTTTCAAGCTTTGCAATACATTGTTTAAAGTTGTATTATGTCATTTTCTTGTGTGGGTAGCATCACCTGCACTACTAGAAAAGTTACAGAGCACAGCTTTAATTTAGCAATTCACTATGTCATAATTTAGAGACAAAACTGACCCACATTTCTGTTTCAAAGTTCACACAATAGCAGCCTTAAGACCTGTGTCCTGGTTTAAGAGCATCAGGTCTGTGTGCATTCCCTCACAGTTTAACACAATTCAAGCCTAATTAACCTGTTAATCCTGTGTGTATTTGAGCCAGCTCAGCCTTACCCCTGCATGTGTGTGTGCAATGGTTATGTAAACATTTTAGGTCTTAAAGAATTGGCTGCCTGTCACTTCACTTTGGATCAAACACACACTGGGAAGGGGAACAAAGAAAGCAGTGGTGCTGGAGTTTGCTCTTAAATATTTGATGAGTGAATCGACTCGAGCGCTGCTACAACTTCTACAAGGATTTCTATTGGTTTTTGCCCTTCTTGATTGTAAACAAACGGACAGGGGAAACAACGTTAGATTTCTATTCTCTTCAAGCACCTTCGATTATACATATTTAAAGGCTGTGGGCGTCCCTTATTGAAGATTCTACTTGGTATCTTTGCAGTCATGATTGTTAGTAGTGCTTTGCAAAGATCGTGAGAGTGTAAAAATGTTTAAATATGAGTTATCACAGTTTTTGCTAGTTGTTCTTTAAAGTGTTTTGTGGAAATTTACCTTTAAATAACACAAATGACTAAAATAAGCTTGCAGACTCAGTACTGCGAGATATTCTGTAAACTTTAGAACATTTATCCCTGAACTAGGATTAAAGATTGACAGTTCAGAGCACTTTGTATCGTTGCAAGATTGATTTCGTAGTATTGATACTTAAGGTGAGACTGACTAACTGAAAGCTTGTGACTGTAATTCTATGTGTGTGTTTGAGTGGATAAATCATCACAATAAGTACAGCTTTTTCTGGTTGGATTATGTCAAAAAAAGTTCAATTTAAGCCTAATTTGTGTAACAGAGGTTCAGACGGAGCAGTGCTTTCAGTTAGCTTCACCTCCTCCAGGGAATGTTGATGATATCAGCTGCAAAGTATCAGTATCAGTAACATATTGTCAATGGAGTTATTCCTTTTCGGATGCTCTTTCGGTGGTACAATAACGGTCCTGCAGGGTGGAGTTCAGATGTTCTCGAGCTGCAGAGGTGAGTTTGCACAGTAGGGGGCACCTCGAGGAGTTCTGGAGGACGCGAAACGAGAGAATCCCAGTTCAGGACGTGACGGGGGACTGTGGCTGTACGGGACATCTGTGTGGTTTGTATTCCAAAGGAGATTTCACTGTTTAAAATTCTTTGGCAGCTCGAGCCCTGTCAGTAAGGTCACCTGGAGCGGACAAACACAGGGAATACTCAATGAGATCATCTCTAGACACACTGAGGACACACTGAGGAGATACTGAGGATAATATAAGGGCGATACTGTATATGGAGAGCGGAGAGGGACAAACTTTGACTTTGAATTTAATGGACATGTGTAAATAATTCATAAGTTATTGAATTCTTGGTACAGTATATGAATAAACAAAGCTGCCTGAGTGAAAATGTAATGTAATTAAAGTTACCTAACAAATCCAGAATGATATTTGTCTGTATTTTTATATGAAGTAGCTCATTGGTCACATATTTAGAAACAAAATCAGTTTTCTCTCACTTAGATTAACAGTTTAGGGCTTTGCTCATTGATTTTGCAGAAATAGGTGATATTTTTCTTTTATTATTTCAGATACAGACAGTCAATGCATGTCCCTGAATCTATCAGTAACGACCATTGCAAAAACCAGACTCATATATTTGAAAATGTACAAATGCTTGTACCAATACAAATGTCTTTTATTTATTTATTTATTTTTAATTGTATTTTATGGGTTTTTATTTATTTATTGCTATCTTGTATTTGTGCAGCACTTTGGAAACTGTTGTTTATGAAATGTGCTATATAAATAAAGTGGATTGGATTGGAAATGCTGACTTTATTCTGACACTTTTACTGAAATTTTGACTCTACACTTTGCTAAGGTGAAAGTAGTAGTAGAAGTATTAGTAGTGCAAATAAGTAAAGGTTTAAGTAACATTGTAACTAGGTTGTATTACGCTAACCACAGCTGTTCTAGTTGCTTTGACTTGTGACTGACCTGTACGTTTCTGTTGAGGCTGACCGCAGGCACGAAGACCCCGTCCAGGTTTTCAAAGGCAGTTGGTCCGTGCTGTTCTTTGTTGATATAAAAGGTCAGTGTGCGTTTGACCAGATCCAGCAGCACCCCGACAGTAGCGCCCTTACTGATGCCCCCCTCCGCCCTGAAAACGCACAAAAAACGCTCAGTTTTTATTGACCTAAAAACATTGATTCTTACTGTGAGTGGGCTCGCCTCTCCACAGATCAGACGTGTGGCCTGGCCCTGTGGTGTCATCTGCTGTCTCCATAGGGATAAATGCCATGCTACGGAACATTACAGGCAGTATAACCATGGAGACAAGCACAAAAACACAGTGCACCTTTAAAAATCTCTCTAACAGCAGCTTTGAATGACACAACATATGAATCTCCAAATTTAAACGTCAAGTTGAACTGAAATTTATACATTTTGCACAGTTGTTATTCAAAAAGACCAACATTTTGGATTCAGAAGCATCTGATAGTTTCTCTGAGTGGGTTTGAAGTTCTGTGCAGCTTTCCGTCTGTTCCCTGTTGAGTTTGTTCTGGGTTTGTACAAACTCCGGGGGTTCTTCTGTCATCTTGTTTTGATCTTATATCGTGGCACGTGAGAGTAGTTCTTTTTTTACTCCGCGATGTGAGGCTTTACTCGCACAGAGACGAGCGGGTAGAGGCTCCTCACAAACTCTCCGTCTCCTACTGTTTAGAACGTCACACTGTGATTCTTTGTTAAGGATCAAAACAACGACTTTCGGCACATACTTTACTATGAGGCGCCCTGCTGTTTCAAATGACCTATTTATGGAAATGCAGGTTTTATTTGGCACAGCATTCGTGACATTATTATTATTAAAACATTTCTTAAATTAGGCTACATGTTTAAACCTAAATTTGGGCATCTTGTTGTTCAGAGCTAATCCTGGGTTTCAGCTTCCTGTTATACACAATATTTAGATTTTTTTTTCCTATTCCAGATATATAATACATATTTTGAAGTTGTTAATTGCTATGGTAACGGCCTTCAATTTGCATCATTGTGAAGCCCATGGATACAATGTCCAAGTATTAAAAGGCTCATATTACGCTACTTTCTGATCTATGTTATAATGTCTATTTATTTTGCTTCATCCACACATGTTTAACGCACAAACCCTGAGCGTTTAGACTGTGCTTGTCTCTCAAACAGAAAATACAGGAAGTGCTCCACTGTGTTTTTAAACTCCATTCACAAACTCCATTCATAAACATTCACTAAAATAATTTGGATAATTTCAGCCCTGGAATTGCCAGACACTGAACAAAAGATAAAAAGGAGCTGTTAACTTGGAAACTGGCACGAGATGACATCACAAGGTGGAACAGGGCATTTTGAACTTTGGAGACAGACAGATGAACAATAAAAGGTTACTCAAAAATGTGTGAATGAAACAAACCGGAGCCTCAGGGATGTTTTTGAGATAACAGCATTATAACACGTCCTGAAGCTCACAAGAATTACTTTTTCCTTAAAATATAAATGTAACACTTTTAAAAATATACAGTCGACTATTCACAATGGTGCAAATATCTAGATGCTTCTCTGTTATATATTAAAAAAGTAATAATTAAAGGCGTTTGAGCTGGTACCTGTTGGTGTGTGAGTTGTTGTGCATGAACCAGGAGCGGTTGTTGTCCACGTACATGGCCCAGGCCTTGTCGTCTTTGCCCAGCATGGCGTCTTTGATCACGTC